>JAHQIW010006579.1:0-31075 GCA_019055375.1 Parelaphostrongylus tenuis
AAATGTTTCATCGACCTCTGGTAGGCACGGCTACAGCTCTCAGAAGTGCAGATGTTATAACGAGTACGATGATTCAAAACGTATCGTTTCTCTACTTCAACTTTCGCTAATCGTTTTCTGCAAGTAATACGACACTTCACTATGAGTTCAGTTCTATTACTGTTGAGCGAAACAGTACTTTAGAGTCAGGCGAGAGTTAAACCGTGATGACTATTGCACCACCGACCTTCCCGTTCTGCTCACTCTTTTCGCGACGCGACATATCAATCTGTTAGCAGACGGTCAACGGTTTAGACCGGCAAGCCGATATTGGCACAAAACTCGATTGAGCTCACAGTCATAATCGACTCAAATTCCGCTTAATAGTGTTGACGTGTCAAGTAAAATAAAGTAAACTCTTTCTCAACTACTTTCTATATCCCTTTGCAGACGGCTCCCTCCTCGGCTGGGCGGCTCGGACGGCTACGAAGAAAGGCTGACCGGGGCCTGCTCCAAGGCTAATGTGGCAGCTTTCTGGTAAAGCTCATAGTTTTTCCGTCAATATATTAAATTTCTGTGTCAGTAAATTGTCAGATATGGTAGAGCAGACTTTAGAAAGGTTATTTTTTCTACAAATAGCGTAATTGTTCAATTCATAATCCGCATTTCTAAAGGGAAGAACCAAGTGCTCATGAATAGGCTATGTGTAGAAGCCTTATCGAACTTCTCTACAATAATTCTGTGTTATCCACGACTGAGTCAAATTTGTTCCCTATTTTCTCCGACTTTCATATACTTTATTGCCAAAAGTACATAAAAAATCATGAATCTGGCTCGAAATTGGAAATAGTTCATCAAAAATGGTGCTGCTTATTACATGCCGATCCCACTTCATCGATAATTTTCAATATATTGCTAGTGTCACTTAAGATTCCCATTTCTCAGATCAATGGGTAATTTCTTTTGAATTTTTTTTAACTATGGTATGCGGAGAAAAGATGGAGGTGAAGCGGCTCTTTCTCGTTACCTCTACCCTGTTTAAGCTCTTTGGTAAAGACGTATTTTTTGATTTTATGAAAACGTTTTGATAGTCATTCGATCTCTAAAATTATGTGAATTTAAGCGATTTATTTTACTTCTTGAACGGCTTCTTTTTCTCTCTGTAACACTTAAAATGAATATTTTGTTTTCACATTCAAGCACCTCTCGCCGGAAATAGGCTTTTAGCGATTTCAACGTAGTAGCTGGTTTTTGGAAAAACTCCTCAGAGCACTGTAACAGCCAAAAGAAATGGATTTTGTAGATTTGGATAGTTTTCGATGTCTGCATCCTGATTTGATCCATTGGGAAGAATGCATTTTCCTTTTTTTTCATCGCTATAACAGCCATTCGATAGCTGAAATCTCGAAAATTTTGACGGTGCACTTCTCTTCCAAAACTGCTTCCTTAATGCTCCGTATGAGTAGAAATCAAAATATCTTTCACCTTCAGTATTTCTAACTGAGAAAAGCTTTTCTGCTCGACTTTAGTGATCCTTTAATAGCTCAAATCTCGTTGATTTCCATAGTAACTTTTGTTTTGAAAAGAACTCCATATTGTACTGTAGCAGCCACGAGAACTACCTTTTGCAGTTAGTCAGTATGTTGCTATGAACAGGGTGACTTGCGGCCAATGTCGCGAAATCCCGTCCTGTGGAGTACGAGACCAATCTTCTTTTGACTACAGCTCTCTAAGTAATCCTCTCCAGATATAAATTACACTTTGGGATTCGCTGAGTTTTTGCATCATAGAGTGATTATTAATTATATACAAAAAGAGCACTATCAGGCTATTCTCAAATGTCAAACAAAGATTTATTTCGATTGTTGCAGCACAAAAACCTTCCATTTGAGAAAAAACACCGTTCAAGTTCACTTGATTTTAACTACCGAATGAATACTAATAATCTAGTGGAACAGGTCTTTTCTAGAAAAAACCAAGGGCTCACGAGCGCAGTATTCAATATACGATTCCATATGACAAAAAATTATTCTCAGAAGTAAGGGTTCAGACAATTGAGCATTATTCGTTCCAGAAATACGTTTACAGAGGTATTTCGAATGATAGTTTAAGTGTTTTCAAGCAAAAAAGTTAGTAAGAATGAAAATGTGATTACATAGTTTCAAAAAGTCCGCTGTGAGTTAGAAAAATTGGACTGCTATTGCAAAGAGTAATCTTTTGCATATTATTAGAACGCACCGTGTAATTAGAAGCTATAGAAGAAAGATGTGATGCTCCGCGAATTCCTAGAGTGAGAAGGATCCACTGGGCTACTATTGCATGCGATAAGGAGAAATGGAAGTGTTACTGGTAACCGCTGGAGTCGGCGATCAACGGGGCGACAGGTGACAGGTGATACTGGTAATTATTTTTGAACAACAAGCACGGCTTGAGAATCAGTATTTTCAAGCTATCCATAGATTACAAAAATATCAAGAACAATGAAGAAAATGTTCAATAATAGTTGGAAATATACACCTTATTCGCAAAGACATGGTTCTTTCGTTTGAAAAATGCACAATTTTAGGATGCATTAGCGTTAATCTTGCTAAAATCATTCTGCAAGAGTCTCACAGTGGTATTTTATTGTTTTTGATGACAATATTCCCTTGAAAACTTGATCAGCCCCAATTTACATTGGAGCACACAGCACTCTTCGCAACAGTCCGAACAGCTCTCCCAGCTCAGGGTCATAATGACCCTCATCGTTCGCAAAGGGATATTCTCAAAGAGCTTATTTCCAGAACTCTATTTTTTCAGATATATCAGCAACATTATGAGCAAAAGAGTTGATTCAAATTTATCATACCGAAAAGTTTGATGTTATTGCAGTATGCTTGATAGTCAATCCACGCGTGATTTGGCTTTCTACTGTGCTGTAAATGCTACAGTGAACATCGGTCAAGGAATTTTGCTTGTTTCAAAACGTTTGCACTTTGATTTCAGCCTCCACCGACAGTAGCCGATGCCGGGAAAAAGTGGGATTCAAATGGATTCGATGTTAAGATCGAACAGCTCTGTTGAATACGTCTTGGCACCACCGGTATCAACCAAGTCGCCATATTGATATTTGTGGTCTACACAAGTTTTTTTCGTTGAAAAACGAATTGTTATGAGAAAGGAAGCTTTTCAAATCGTGAGAGCTCCCGATATTTGAGAGTGGTTGGCGATAACAGACGTTACTTCCACTAAAGTGAGCTTTGGCTCCTACTGCGCTGAGTACGTTGCCGACGTCGTCAATCCATTGCAAATTTCGGTTACCGTGCTGCCAGTGATAATGCACCTACGTTCATTCTTCATCACTGCAAGAAACTGGAACCCTTATTATGGCGCCTTTGTCTATTATAAAAAAGGTGGAAATCTGAAAAGAGTTTTCAGTTCTTTTCACTCTTCGAAAGAAATATTGAAGCATCAATTTACACAATTACTACTGTATCATTCTCAGAGAAAGATTGAAACTCGTTAAAGTATGTCGTCAAGTTCAGAGGTTTCATTTTCACTACCAGTGCAATAGTTTGTATTTATCAAGACATTTTCTGACAATTTTATAGGTGTCTGTGTTTTCAACAAATCTCATGATTGTCATTTGAGCCAACTTCTCATGTGGTCTGTTAAATGAGCTCTTGTGCAACTTGAAACACATATTTCGACCTTATAGACTCGTCAGTCGAGTAGAAGTCTTCGTCTTTTAGCCAATCCTCTTGTGCGCGCTTCAGTCCCCAGATTAAGAGCTAGCGACGAAGAACGATTCACACTGCACTGCCGTCAAGTGAAGATCACTAGAACAGCAGTTCTTGTACACTCGATGCTCCTGGCTGGAATTTTGAAATATATTATACCGTCCCTTTCAAGTGCTTTCTAAGGCCACGCTCAAATTTCAACACATCTCATAATTGCTATCTGAGTCAACTTGTCATGTGGTCAGTTAATGAGCTCTTGTGCAGCCCGATACACATGTTTCGATGTTACAGTCTCGTCATTCGGGCTTCTTGCGTAGTAGTAGACACAGTTTTCACCTTCTATGCTCATTATATTTGCTCTTTAAAGAATTCAATTTATTGCTCATTTATGAAAATCCACCCGTTTGAAGAGAAGGAATGACTAATTGGCAGTCCAATGACTCCTAAACGATGTTAATACCAAGTTCATTCAAACTGACCGAGATCACAGGACCAGATAAGGTTATGCTGCGAGCTTGGCGCTCAAGAATATCAAAGAGCTGATAAAAACTTTTCATTAGCTAATAGAGGTTCTCTGCACACGTCTTTAGTCACAGTAGCGAAGCTATGTATGTTGTGTTAACCCTAGGAAGCCGACAAGTTGTCAGAGTGGAAGTCCACGTCCTCTGCAATTCAGAAGAGGCAGAAAAAAGAGAAAATCGAAATCTATAAATTACAGACTTACTGATATGAGAACACATTTTGACGCTTTTGTGAGACCAAATTGAATTTCCTCCAGTAACTTTTATCTAAGTCGTGAAATCAACATGATGAGCGACCTAGGTCTATAGTTGAGCAGAAGGGAACGAGCGGCTTGGGGAACGTTTAAGAGCATCGAGGGTTGTAATGAACAGGTCATAGAACAACGACCTCGGCGCCAACCTTTTCCGCTCCACGATTATCCCTGCCCTAACATATGCAGCCGAAACCTGCTCGCTACGTAAGTAGGATGAAAGATCACTTGGCTTTTTTGAACGCCAATTGAAATTTGATGCCTAAGAGTATCCCGTATCTCGCAAATGAGAGAAACGATCTGAAGTTCTAAACTACGTTAACGATTGAAGATCAAGGACACCGTTTTACGCGACAGGAAGCCGAAAATAAGGTGGGCGAGACACGTATGCGCTTCAACGACAACTGATGGAAATGGACGAGAGCCGCTAGCGACTGGATTCCTCGCGACATGAAGTACTCTGCAGGAAGATCTCCGACTACATAGTCCAATTTTTTTCACGAAAAGAGTAGAAGAAAGATATGATGCTCAACGATTCTTGAGGGGTGCACCCACTGGGCTACTCTTGCATGCGATAAGGAGAAATGGAAGTGTTGGTGCCCGCTCAAATCACTCTACGATCAAGTGGAAGACAGACGATATGTGATAGGTGATAAGACCAGGAATGGCACTTTTACGCTACTAGAAAGCTTTTTCGCCTTAGGCTCAAAAGCACTACCGGTGTCCTTCGGTTCGGGCCGCACCCTTGCATGGAGGTACACACCTATTTATAAAGGTTCAACCCCGAATTTTTCAAATTGCTGCATGCCGAGTGACAAAATCTCCCCAAATCCAGTGACCACTGTTGAGCGCTTGTGGCTGGTAAAATGAATCGGACCTTTACTTCCGACTGTTTTATAGCCCTTCGAGGGCCACTGTTGGAAGGCAGGAGGCATCGCGTCGTCGCTTGCGCGGCAGTCCTTTGCGGCGGCCCTGTACGAGAATGCTGTGCTTCCTTCGTCTCCGTTGCCACGAGTGCCTTCATTCTCACAATACGAGACGTCGCCTCGCAGGTGCTGATTGAGACCATGGAAAAATTGAGAGTAAGAAAAAGGCAGGGGAGAGTGCGCCCTAAGTATGGACAACCAATTTCTAGAAAGCAGTTAGGCTTATCGTTATCATTATCATTGCCATATCATAATCGTTGCATTATCACTACCATTCTCATTGTCGCAGTCATTATTATATTCATTATGAATCATAATCATCATTGTTATTACCCCAGTCATTGTCATTATCTTTACCACTACATTATCATTGTCGTCATCATAATAATTGTCAATATCGCTGCCATTATCATGAACTTATCATTATCGCCGTCATTATCACTAACATTATCAGTATCATTATCATTATAATTATCACTATCATTATTATTGTCGTTATCGCAATCATTAATACTCGTTATCGTTATCATTTATCAATGTAGTTTTCTCGTTGAAACATTAGAAATACAAACGGAATATGGGACATAAATGTTCTTTTTACTAAGACTGTCTCTGTGATAGCTTTTGCAACGAAATTTCATTATTTCATGATGATAATGCTCCTTCAGAACCTAGAGTTCGTCTTCTCGCATCCATCGTGCTGTCTATGTCTGTCTTCCCACAGGATGAACCGCTATCTTACGAGGCGCGACGCCGCCATCACAGTATCGTGTATTGAGTGAGATTTGACGTTCACACAGTGTGTGACGAAACGTCCCACATGGTCCTCAAAGGGATATCTCTCTGCGGACAATGGTTATCATTATGACCCTCAGCTGGGGCGCCCCGTGAAATAGGCGGTTCATCCCGTGGGAAGACATACACAGACAGCATGATGGATGCGAGAAGGAGAAGATTGGTGCGTACTCCAATAGAAATTCGGGTTAATTAAATACTTAAAGGAACATTATCCTTAAAATGCGACAAAATTTCATTGATAAGATTGGCTGTGCGAATTACTTCAACAAAATTAATGCTGATTCTTTCCAATATTTTTTCCCTTTTCAATAGAAGAAACCTTAGAAAAAACCATATTCTTGTGAAAAGGAATGTATTTCCAGCTGTTATCAAGCAGTTTTCTTGGCTTCCTAGTGTTTCTATAGTTAATGGATTTCTTGAAAGATGTCGACTTCGACATGCTCATTGTGAGGGAAAAATTTCCGTAGTACGGTATACTAATAAATAAAGATACCGTTTTGCGATCGCACTCTATTTTTTCTAAATCATAGGGGACTTTTTAGGATTATATAGAGGTATTTCGACTCCTATGAGCTTTTTTTACCAAAATTCAAATTGTTATTGGAAGAACTTATGTAAACGTCTTCCTAAAAATAATAACGCCTAATTATCCCTTAATCCTTGCTTTTGAAAACAATTTCTGTCGAATGCAATCTCATTTCAGGGATTGCGCTAGTAATCTTTTGATTTTTTCTAGAACAGACCTATTCCACCAGATTATTAGTATTTATTCAATAGCTCGAAAACCAGAAATTTTAGAACCAAGATTGGCTTTTCGATAGGGCATTTCTGTTATGCCACTAAGAAGAGAAAAGCAATGCCTCGCGCTTACCGCAATCAACCCGTCCTTTCAATTTACAACGATTTTGCGATACGTACATAGTAAAACTTTATGCTATGGAAATCTCTTTACTATGATCATTTCGTGAATTATTATCATAGGGACTTCTATACGTAGTTTTAGTGAAAATAACGCTCATATGCCTCAGAAATTCTTATTTTCTATTGTGAAAGCTGCCTTCCTAAGAAAAACGCCTTTCCATTTCTTTTTAAAAAATGTATGCTTCTAAACCATCTTTTACATAACGTTTATTGTCTATATTTTGGAATCCTAATATTCCACTGTGACTTGATTTGAAAATTTTCAACCTAGTGAGAGCCGTCACTTTTGCCAGATGCGACATCAGATGTAATTAAATTATCAAACAATTCAAAAGTTCGACTTTCTATAAACCTCGGCATAATCAATTGATATATGAAAATGGAGAAAACTTATCTTGATTAGCTGACGCGAGGTTGATAAAACAGTTGTAGAAATTCGGCTGACGTTTCGGCGACCCGCCTTCTTCAGAGCCTGGACGTATATAGTATTAGTCTATTTGAATGATCGGATGGTCTTATTTATATGCTGCCTAGGTCACGTTAGAAGATCAAACGAAGAAAGGGCGCGAGATCTCGTGTGATGGTGACGCACTCGTCCTTCCGATTTATTTCGGGGTTTTGGGCGTTTATCCAAAATGCCTCAAGAGTTTTGCGCGTGGATGTTTTTGATTCCTGCGCCAGGATTGTGACAGTCACATCAAAATCCTTATTGTTGTGTTTTTGTGCCCTATGTAAACCTAAAGGTTTGGTTTTATCTATTTTAGATTTACTGTCTAGATGTTCTTTTATGCGGACGAAAAGTGGTCTTCCCGTTTCGCCTATATATTCTTCCCCGCATGTTTTACATGTTAGCAAATAAATTGTGCCTGATCTCATACAATCTCCCTCTTTTCCGTTGGGGCGGATCATACAGTTGTTGGTGTTGCACAATCGATCATAGAGTCTATTGCGGATCAGCTGATGGCGTAGGGTGGGAGGTGGGGCTTCGATAATTACCACGGAATTTTCAAGACCGCATCTTTTCAGGTACCTTTTAATCGCGCTACTAATCTCGTTTGATATAAATGGTAATTTGAAGGGGACTCTATTCAGGTGCGGAGTATTGTTCTTTTGTGACCTAATTCCACTTTTTGAATATTCCCTAGTGGCAAATGTTTTGTAGCCGTTGGAAATGGCGATCTTTTGTGCCAAGTCTAATGATTCGTTCCTTTCCTCCTCTCCTGTGCACACACTTTTAGCTGTTCGAAACATGTTTTTAATTAGCGATTTTTTCATGTGTGAAGGATGAGAGGAGAGGTAATTGACCAAAATGTTCTTGTCACTTGGTTTTCGATACCACTTTGTACTATAGCCACTATCCAAAAGCTTTACTTGGGTATTTAGGAATGGAAGCCAGCCCCCGTTTGGACTTTCTCGCGTAAATCTGATATGCTCTGACTGTCCGTTCAACACTTCAAAACATTTGTCCATTTCCTCTTGTGTGGAACAGACAATGAAACAGTCATCTATATATCGGCAGTAGAGCAATGGGCGGTAATGGGCGGCTCCTAAAACAATGTCTTAGTTGTTCAATCTAGGGGTGGTCGGGGAAATACTTCACACAACTCAGTGGGTTAGCCATGGGTCAACGCTTAGCAACCTAGTCTTGCCATCGCTTTTATGTATAAGGTGGAAGCTCCAATTCTCGTTCACCGCCCATTGCTCTACTGCCGATATATAGATGACTGTTTCATTGTCTGTTCCACACAAGAGGAAATGGACAAATGTTTTGAAGTGTTGAACGGACAGTCAGAGCATATCAGATTTACGCGAGAAAGTCCAAACGGGGGCTGGCTTCCATTCCTAAATACCCAAGTAAAGCTTTTGGATAGTGGCTATAGTACAAAGTGGTATCGAAAACCAAGTAACAAGAACATTTTGGTCAATTACCTCTCCTCTCATCCTTCACACATGAAAAAATCGCTAATTAAAAACATGTTTCGAACAGCTAAAAGTGTGTGCACAGGAGAGGAGGAAAGGAACGAATCATTAGACTTGGCACAAAAGATCGCCATTTCCAACGGCTACAAAACATTTGCCACTAGGGAATATTCAAAAAGTGGAATTAGGTCACAAAAGAACAATACTCCGCACCTGAATAGAGTCCCCTTCAAATTACCATTTATATCAAACGAGATTAGTAGCGCGGTTAAAAGGTACCTGAAAAGATGCGGTCTTGAAAATTCCGTGGTAATTATCGAAAGCCCCACCTCCCACCCTACGCCATCAGCTGATCCGCAATAGACTCTATGATCGATTGTGCAACACCAACAACTGTATGATCCGCCCCAACGGAAAAGAGGGAGATTGTATGAGATCAGGCACAATTTATTTGCTAACATGTAAAACATGCGGGGAAGAATATATAGGCGAAACGGGAAGACCACTTTTCGTCCGCATAAAAGAACATCTAGACAGTAAATCTAAAATAGATAAAACCAAACCTTTAGGTTTACATAGGGCACAAAAACACAACAATAAGGATTTTGATGTGACTGTCACAATCCTGGCGCAGGAATCAAAAACATCCACGCGCAAAACTCTTGAGGCATTTTGGATAAACGCCCAAAACCCCGAAATGAATCGGAAGGACGAGTGCGTCACCATCACGCGAGATCTCGCGCCCTTTCTTCGTTTGATCTTCTAACATGACCTAGGCAGCATATAAATAAGACCATCCGATCATTCAAATAGACTAATACTATATACGTCCAGGCTCTGAAGAAGGCGGGTCGCCGAAACGTCAGCCGAATTTCTACAACTGTTTTATCAACCTCGCGTCAGCTAATCAAGATAAGTTTTCTCCATTTTCATATATAAATTATCAAATTCTAAATTTAATACTCGTATTCAAAGTATTTGAGGAAAATAATAAGCAGAAGCCGAAGCCATCGAAACGTCAGCCATGAAAAAGATTTACAGTAATCTTGTTTGAATTCATCAGTAAAGTAGGTGATTGGTTAACCATACCGAAGTTCAATGAAGAGAATCTCACTGCTATTTGTTACCCAAAAAAGTCATTACAGATCATCGTCTGAACCCAATTCGCATTTTTAGCTGCTTAACCGCTCAAAGTGGTGTTCGGTCATATCAGTGCTGCTCATTAGAGTTTCAAAGCGATTAGACAGTAGAGGAATCAACTGTTAATGCAAGGAATTGCTATTTCAATAGCGATGTTTTAGCGTGTTATTCTAAAGAATATCTTACTCAAGTTTCCGGAGTGCGGAAGTGAAATCTTTCTGAAAAACTTGTCTTCGTATGGACGGTATCACACCTGCAGTCAAGAGAATTCGAGAACTTCTCTGATAATCAATGTGTTGGCAGCGAATTCTTTGTCTTTGCTATAAACGCAAAACAACACGGCTGTCTGCTCAGGAATGACAAAGCGAACCGCAGTCAGAGCAGTTGAGTCATAAGCTCTTTCGTAAGAAATAAGCGGGTGCTATTTATGGCTAAACAAGCGACTCCTGTTGTTTTAATTGACTTGCGATGAGCAGCATTGCAGTGATAAATCTATTCTCGCTTATGATAAGATACTGTAGTTAGACAGTGAACTGTGGCCAATGAGGAAGAGCACCAACACTGTTTTTTGTGACCTGAAGAACATTATACTATCACCTATGTTGTCAGATTATTGATTGTTTTGAGTGATGTTTATCAAAGCAGTCGAATGTAAAGGCATAATGTGACTGTTGATTGCTTAAGAATTCAACTTAAGAACAAGATCTTTCAGATTATCCTCATACACAGACTTTTTACAGAGAGGAAAATCAATATAGTAGGTAGATCGTGGTGTGGTGGTGGCACACGTTCCCGATATGGGTGAAACGCGAGTTCAACTCCCGTCCGAGGTCGAGTTTTTGCTCACCACTCAATTCTCGTCAGTAGGTAAAACTTTGAAGTTCCCACAGAGAGAGAGTTTCCCAGACCGCTATTTTTCATTCTATAATAACGATGGCTACTTCACTTGATACGAATGGTAGACTCTAGGATTTTTTCCATTTGTAAAAGCTGCCCAAACCTCTTGCTTCTTCTTGTTCATTCCTGAAGCAAAGTTATGCATCATTTGTTTTCCCGACTAAATAGACATTGTTCAAGTATTCTTAGCTCTTCATCCCGCTAAGTTTGACTTGTACATACGGAGCCAATCCTTTGTATATGGCCATAGTTTTGTGAGGCCTAGTTGAAGGCCAATCTTTCAACAAGTGTGGCCGAAGTCGTTTCCGCTTCTTCGATTAATGCTTGATTGTAGATGAATGCCACCAGTTGATAGTTGCAATGCCTTGTAATCAAGAAAGGTGGTGATAAAGCAGTGACTTTAGTGGTGTCGTAGTAACACTCACCCTCGGTATGGGAAAGAAATCAATTCTGTGTGAGGTCAAAGTTTCATCACTCAGTGTCCAAAAATATTGCGCCACACTATATCTGTGTTTTCATGAGGGTCAATCAATTGCAGTCACATTGACTTTAGTAGTTTTGTCGAAATTCGACCCATAAGAAAAGCTCACCATGTAACTCCTCTGATGGAGTAAGACCACCCATGCGCTGTCTCACACACTATGATCACCTAGCCTTTCCCAGATCAAAAATCTATCTAAGATAAGATAGTGTAGTGGTAGCATTTTGGCGTGATGACCAAGCACTCACTGCCTCAATCGTCTAAAGTTCTGAAATAATCCAAAATGCCTAGAATATTTGTGCTGTTTTCAAATCGAGTTACATGATTATCACTACCACCTCAAAACCAATCATGTTGGTCTTTGTGCCGTATGTGTACTGCGAAAAAACTTGTCAAGTTATCAAATATCTACTAAGGTGTCTTTGATACGAACACACAAAGTGGTCAACCCATTTCAACAATGTATTCGTCACCGCATGTCTTACAAGATACCATGTATGCGTATCTGAAATGATGCAATTTCCGTTTTAGCGCTTGGGTCAAATCAAGCATTCTTGTGTTCAGCATAATAGATCTATATTACCAATTCCAGGCCTGCAGACGAACTTTTTATGCTAGATGGAAGTTATAAAATTTCATGAAGCTCTATTATATTGGGTGTACAAATACGACTCCACCGTTTCTTACGGTTTGATAATCAACCAACACAAGGAAGTTTTTGAATAAACGTTTAATCAAAAAATTTCCCATCACTAATAACAACATCTTTCCAAATTTCAGGTAAATTTTAAATTCAAAGAAAAGTTGGGTAAATAAAACTGATAAAATCCTTTATGAATTTGCTGTGTCTGTGAATATGATGTATCGTCTTGTGACGATAATATGAATAAGTGAGCGTAATTGATAAACAATGGATGTTGTTATTAACGGAGCATGACTAGGCGGCGGAGCCTGTTTGGGATTGCTATGTTCGCCCCCATGTAGAAGCACCGGCAGCGGGATCCAGTGGGTGAGTATATAGTGTTAGCAGTGGAGTCACTACTGATTATATATGGGCAAAATCCCTTAACCGCGGTGGTGGGCCGAGTATAGCCTAAGTGAGTTTGCTCCGCTACGTTCAATTCTATTGAGTTCATCTGACAGTTGTATGAACTCAACCTTATGATAGCAGTTAATTATACGATAACGAAACTATGTGGAGAGAGCAATAATGTGTCGATAATGAACTGAGGTGTGGTGGTCCGGGTGATGTCAGACGACCGTTCGGATGATACCCGTCGATCGAACTGCCTGTTGAGGTTGGCGGCAGTTGGGTGCCGCCCTCGCTACTTGGACCATTTCTTTCTAATGTCCTCGAACCTCTGCGGCACCACTTGCTCTCTAAGGTCAAGGACCATCTGCGTCACCTAAATTGTCATGTAATTCCCGAAAAGATAGCAAAACTCCCTTGGGAGGTTTGCTATATGCTGATTTCTACTTTGAATTTGGTCATTCAAGTGGTAGTCTGAAAGTGCAATGCGCGGTGAGTTTGGCGAGTAAGGTAAAAGCATTTCAAAACACCCATCTCAGCTTTGTTATGACGTTTTCGATTGCTTTTGCGACATGACGTCGAGCGTTCTTATGCAGCAAAATCACAAAGTGTGCATGATTAATGGATCTCAGGCGGCGACGCCGTTACAGAAAGGACGCGGTTTGCAAGGTTCAAAGTTAGAAAGAGCAGCCTGGAGGATCAGCCGTGCTTGAGCTGTCCACGGGGAGCTCCATTAATTTTGCGTATCGAATCACTAGCATCCCCCTATTACGTCATTCGTACATGAGTAGCCGAATTTGTTCCCACGGTAGTTCCATCTTAGAGGAAGTTTGGTCATGTTCTATACCAGAATGTTTGCGAGAAAATAATAGTAGTGGCGTAGAATGTCGTGGATATAGGAAGGTGGATTGATGACAAGCGCCTCCGTGCCTAACCCCTTCAGCTCCACAACACCATCTGCTTTGATTGCTCTTCGGGATTCTGGTTTATGCAAGTAGAATGGAAGAAACAAGCGATGATATCAACAGGAAAGAGAGCAAACAATACAGTTTCGGTTATCGTGATCCATTTTTCAACACCATGAGGTCAAAGCCATTTTCCTTTTTCTCGTATATTTATTAATCTTCCGATAGCCTTAATTTCATTGATTTCAACGCTATGTTTGTCTTCCAAAATTGGTCTTCCTTGTGCGCTGTAGCAGTGAAGTAAATTCGAGTTTCACAGATAATGCGCACTTTCTATATGACTAGGCTGCGTGGACGATTGTGTGCATGAGATTTCGTAATACGCGTAACAACGGCACCAAGGCGGCTATGGGTTGTGGATGATCCTTTGCCTGACTTTTGATAACTATTTGATATTAAAGGCTCACGTGATTTTGAGCCTTTTGGCTTTTGAAAAGGTCCTTATAGACCTGGTTGAGCAAAAAAGAGTACTTTTCGCTCCGCTAAGTTTAGGCTGTTGAGTCTTGATTTAGTAAAGGGTTTATTTGGCAATATTGAATGATTTTAGAAGCCGGAGCAGATGGGACAAACGAATAATGTTTCTTTTATAGCTCTAAAACGGAGAACCTGGAAATTTCTACAACATAGGAAAAATTCCATCTCAATAACGAAAATATGTGCGGTAACGTGAGCTAAGTGCAGTGAAACTCGACTGACTTCATTTGCGTTGCTACAGCGTACTAAGAAGCCTTCTAGAAAGCAAGCACGCTGTAAGTTCAAGCTACCGAACGAATAATAAAAATCTGGAAAAAGTAGAAAAGGTTTTACCACGAAAGGGTCAAGTTGATAGGATACAATTATACCACTCTTGAGAAGAAAGTTCTGTGACACTTCAGCGAGCGTAGGATAACTTCCATGCATATCTTAGGAATACTATACCTTCGCATGTGAGAATTTTCCGATGAAGGTTTGGATTTTATTCGCCTTTGTTCAAACTTTGTTGCAAGCCTCCGCCATGTCCAACAAAATATTCAGACTTCGTGTTTTGTTGCGCCATTATTAAAGAAGGGGTCCTTCCCAGCGAGTTGTAGTCTATTAAATCAATGAAGCTGAAGGGGAAGGCACAACAAGCAAATCTGGTGCTAGACACTCGTTTCAACTCTTCTCAATGCCGGAGACCTCGAAGACAAGCCTCGTTCAGGAAGCTCAGCAAAGTTGAGCAACGAAGATTTGATTGCTTGTTTGGAAGATGAACCGCCGTCAAGTACTCGTGACTTTGCAACCAGACTAGTTGTTTTTCATACAACTGTGATATCTCACCGCCAACAGCTTGACTTTGTCCACAATAATCTACGACGAGATCTACGCGAACTCACTAGATCACAAGCCGCTAAATGAGTTGAAATTTGCTCCCAACTGCTTAAAATTTCAGAATAACCTGTATTGGGATCGCACTGTGACTTTGGACGAGAAGTCCTTATACCTGTTCAACCACAATCAAGACAAGCAGTGGGCTCAGAAGGGTGAAGCTATGCCCTCAGTGCCAAAGTGCGTTTGACAAGATGCTTATGCGACTTGTGTCGGATGGAATTTTGAGGGATTCGTGCACTTTGAGTTGGTTCCAACGACAAGACCATCAACGCCGAACTCTACTCTCAGCCAGTTAGGCCGAGTCAAGTTTGAGGAGAAGACGCATCCCGCCTACAACTCCAGAATGCGCTCCATGACTTTACCCTTCCGTCCGATTAATACAACACTTTTTGAAAAGTCGCTGATTTATATCGTTCAATAAAGTTAAGGAAGTATGTCAAGAGTTCTTTAATTGGAAGTCAAAGGAATATCAACTCCGACTAGATTCGAAACTTGTCCGACCGATGGCTCATAAATTTCCTGTTTTCTACAAGTGCCCAAAAACTTTCTTTCTAACCTAATATTATTGCGAATTTGTATCTATCCCAAGAAGCTCCAAAGCGACGTTATTTATATCCATGAAAGGACAAAAGAGCGGATGAATAACATAACCACGCTATTATGTAGAAGGATGAACGTTCTGTCAAGTAATTGCAGAGATGATTACAGCTTTTGCAGTTTTATACATCTATTGAGCAACAGTAATAGCAATGAACATATTGACTCCGACTTTGTTTCAAAGTATGCTGATCTACCATGGAGAATATAGAAATAGAGGCATCTTAATGAAACGGATGCGACCACAACGAACCCCAAGAACGCGAGGATGAACGGTTTTGAACAATCGACACAAATCATCGGCTCTGAAGAAGACAAAGACGTCGAAACGTGTGATGAATGATCTCTTTTTACCAAATTCGTGGTGGTCTAAAATCATAAACTACTTATTGATTGCACCAATTAATAATTTTGAGGTTGTGAGCAAGTTGGTTTGCAGATTATCCCAGATAATTAATCACAAATGTACCGCTTTTCGCAAAACTTGGAGTTTAGTGATTTTGTGACTACTTTTTATGGTGTCTTCATACTCGCAACTAACTTTTAGAGTGCTGGAAGAAATCTCCATTATGCTATCGGGCCTTCGCTCTGTCTTTCTCTCAGCATTACTTTGATGTTCTTGCCCTTCTCTGATACTTTTTCTGAGCAAATACGAATTTGTTACTGTACAACTAATGTACCGCTAACGACTTTTTGGTGGTTCAGCTTGCTCGAGATCGCAAAGGCTATATTTTTGTAAAGGCAGTCCTTTGAGTACTGAGCATAATGCTGCTCCTAAGCCGTGCACTTCTTCAATTAAACGAGTATTTTCTCCCATATTCTTCGCACTTATATTTTGGAGTCCATTATTCGATTAGCACCCTTTGGTAGATCTCCAGTGAACTTACTTACCTATTTACCTTGCTTACCAATTCGTGTACTTCTTATGTAAACGTTAGTGTTCCCTGACAACAGAAGCACATGGTAATTGCGAGAAAGATTCAGTGCTTAATTTTTTTCGCTCAACAGTGCAATTAAAACGGCATGGTGCTGCTGATTCAGTATGCTACAGCTTTCGCAAAATTCAGAACGATGAAAGAAAATTTCATGGCGCTCACTGTGCTGTTGAGATTCTATGTTGCAAGAGAAATTCTACTACTGAGTTCTTAATACACATTAGAGCTGACTAGAAGTTTCACATTTTTCCTCTAATACATTTGTGAAACAGTAATGGAGTCACAATATCCTTCAAAAATGATCGACTCTTTTCCTCTGATCGATGCTGTGAATTGAGGAGCGGCATGAGACAATGGATTGTGGAGAAGAGCTGAACACTGCAGTGCACCTTATATACTCTTATCAGAAAAGCAGATAGAAACTCTCATATCGTAAACAACGACATAAAGGTATCTTTTTAATTAGGATCTCTCATTTGTAAAGAAGTAATTTCTAAAACGAAATAGTCGACTTGTTTAACTTTATACGGTTTACATAAGCCCGCTACGGATACGCAGCAGTGATATCAGATAAGAGCTAGCGGCAACCACAGGTTTTCACCGGCGCTCCACTCATGGGGAATTTGCAGCATGCTGGAGGGATCGCGGCTGCAGCGGCACTCATGCTACTGCGATCACTTCCGCCTTCGATGACGCGGCACCCGGGAGCCCCTGCCGCTTTCGGTGGCGGCCCCGCAACACGACAGGCGTCCGCCTCCGGCCGTGAAGTGTGCTTCGCCCCTTAGGAGGCTGGCGTCATGCAGAACGATCGCGACTGCAACACTAGCCATGCTATTGCTATCGCTGCCGCCCTTCGAAGACGTCATAATGATTCAGTGTCGACCACGCCAAAACGGTCCAACGATTCGACGACGCCACGATGGTCCAGTGGTTCGACGACGCCACAATGGTCCAATGGCTTGATGGGTCATGGTTTCAAGGATGATCTATCGCTCGTTCATCGTTGCCGCTTCTCGCTCATAGCACATTTCCAGCTGACGCCTTTCGTATTCACTCATTTGCTCTTTTTCTCTCCCAACCACCTTCTGTAGAACCTCATAAAACTTTCTTCATTCTTCAGCGATCCAGAAACCCACTGAGTCACCATACTTTTGCATTTTGTTATCATTATTGTTCATTTATGTCGCGTATTAATGACATGTCGTTATTGTTGTTATTAGTCGTAGTGTTACTAATGCTGTTATATAGATGGAGGTTTAATTACCTAAGTTTGAGACACGAGCGGTGGCTACAACAGCAACATCGGGCCGATCACCACCGCCCAACTTGCTTTGCGACAACTGCTCCATTGGATGGGAATATCTTGGTCACTAGCGTGGCAGGCGAGCATTTTACTACGAATAATACGAACAATAACGACATAGCATCAATGCGCGACATAATTGAACAACAACGATAAGAAAATGCAGAAAGAGTTGTGAGTCAGTGGGTTTGTGTGATTGCTGAGAGTGGCGAAAGTATTTTTGACCTTCTACGAGAGATCACTGAGAGAGAGAGAGAGAGAGAGAGAAAGCGAGTGAATACGAGAGACCTTAGCTGGCAATGTGCCAGATATAGAAATGTGGTATGAGCGAGATGTGGCAACGATGAATGTGTGAGGCTACAATGAGTGATGGAGCATACTCGAAAACCATGAACCATCGACCCATCGTACTATCGTGCATCGTCGAGCCATTGGACCACTGTGGCGTCGTCCAACCACTGAACCATCGTAGCGTAGCCGCAGGCGGCCGAATCGTCGAAGGGAGGCCGCGATCGCCCCAGCATGCCGCTAGGTTCCAGGGAACGTACCCCGGAGAACTGCTGATGGTCGCCGCTAGCGCTGATCTGATACCGCTGCTGCGTATCCGCAACGGGTTTGTCTAAATCGTATAACATTCGACAAGTCGACTTTGTCGACATCTTATTTGCAAAGAGGTGGTTTCTAAAACAAAATTTGCTTTGGTTTTAAGTGCTTTTTTGAGATCACGCTTAAATTTCAATATGCCTCATGATTATTATTTTAGTTAACATGTCATATGGTCTGTTATTGGGTTCTTGTACAGCGCAATGCACGAGTTTTGACTTTGACAGCATGATCAGTCGAGCAAGACCCTTCATCTTTAGTCGACTCCCTCGAAGCCATTCGTGCATGAGTAGCAGGTGGATTTGTTCTCACTACAGCTCCACCTTAAAGCAAGTATGGGCAGGTTGTGTATCAAAATGTTCACAAGCATATGCGCATCTAAACATACCAAGTTCTTCATGCAGATTTTAAACTTCTGGTGAACAAATTCGGTGTTAAATGCTCTGGTGCCAAATATGAAACGACCTCAAAATATCTGAGCACGATGAAAAAAAGGCAACGTAAACCGTTCCGTGCTTCAATAAACGATTTTTCTCAAAATTTACAAGAAGACGAACTTTTTAGGCCTCACAAGTGCTAATTAGAATGAATCATCGATAAACCATACAAAACTTTCTAGTATTTGTTTCCATTGCACCCTAAAAGAAATTGTGAGCTCAGGCTGCGATTCATAGACATTTCCCTTTCCTAAAATCTAGGCACTTTCAGAAAGTTGGCATTGTAGCTGATCCTTAATATAGCTATGATCACATCCTAGAGGAACGGTTAGAGTCTTTTCCAGTACACAAAAGAGCCGTGCCATGAAAGCACAGGATATAAGTGCGATCTGGTAACAAATACTCTGCTTCCGAGTGTAATTGGTCTTTCACAACGCCTCTCATTAGTAATTTACCAGATCTGTGTGTGCACATGATTTTCATCATAAAAAGCGGCCCGTGGTTCTTTTCTGTTAGACGGCGGCAAATGAATATTTGACCCCATGGTTAAACAAGAAATTTTTGTAGGATTGTTGAGAATCTTTCAATAACTTAAATCTATGGCCAGAGTACAACATGGCCGGTTTTCATAATATCCTTCTATAGCGCTGTATAATACAGAATATAACTGTGTTTCGCACCCATCGCGCGCCTTTCATATAATCACATGTATAATTCGCTGAATCCACGAAAAGCGTATGAACATCTTGAGAAAACTTTGTAGTATCTGGAGTTTCTCTCAAAGCGTAGAGAAAAAGTCCCAATTGTAGAACAAGTTGCGTCCCATATGTCTAACACTTGAGAGCACGATCGAACGCTCCGCCTCTCAAAGCGTGCCCGGTTAGACGCGAGGGCATGAGGCGCTTACCCTGGTGGTGGAGAGGAAATTAAACGCAAATGAAAAGCGACCGAGTGTTTCTCAAAGATGCAGGTGGAGTCAGGGATAAGTTCCGTTCTTCTGTAGAGCGATTTGTTACAAGACTTCTTTTCTACAAGTGCAAATCGGCCAAAAGCCTGCACTCAAGAGGCTGAGAAATACAAGAGAAGGGGTTAGGGATCTCCTCAAATAAATAAGCTCCTCCCGCTTCTCCGAGAGGGACTGGCAAGCTAGTCGTGAGTACCCAGTCTCCACGTTAGAGTTTGGTAAGCTATGGTACTATGTCAAAGTGCTAAAAACGGTATCAAATGTAGGCTTTATTCCCCTGACCCCGAAAGAGCCCCTTGTACTGCAGCGCGAGGTGGGACGAGTACAGAGAGGATGCTAAAATCAAGGGCCAAACTAGGCTGCCAAGATCGAAACGGACTAAAATGACGATCTGTATCTAGAGTGCAAGAATCCTTGCCGACGAATCCGCTGTAGAAGTTCTATGATTCAAGCAATTAGGTACGACGTCATTGGCCTGGCTGAGACAAGAAGACGCCATTTTTTTAAAGTTTTTTATGAAACCGGAAAAGAACTGTTTCTCGGAGCATGCAATCTCTGAGGTGTCGGCTGCGTTGGAGTCTTCACCAAATCAAATTTGACCGTGGACATCGATTAATTTGAATAACTAGCAATTTGTATCGGATGATTGAGGTTGAACTATGTTGATCAACGCCCGCTTTGACCATCTTCGCAGCTTACGCGCCAGCATCAAATTATGACGAAGGTGGAGTTGAAGCCTTCTATATGCGCCTCAAAAAATTCTTCAGAGAAGACCATTTTCAAGGTCATTTTGGAGAACTCAACGTGAGAATTGAGCCTAGAAGAACGTTTGAAGGGCGGCACATTGGGTATTCATGGTAACCTCATGACTTCAAAGAGCCACTCTAAACGGTGGGCGTAGTATCGGTGGAGAGTGCCATAACGAATTAGACCACATAATGGTAAATCGGAGATTTTGCCTGGCGCGATGTTGCTGCTGTTCCTAAGTTCTCCACGAGACCAATCCATTACCTCCTTCACGCAACGCCGCGTTTTTCGCGGAATGGAAAAAGCCACTAAATTCAAGAACGAAGATCCAGAACTGCTACAAACTGGGATGTATTCAAATCACTAGTCGGCTCTTGGGAAGACACCGTTGTCGAGAGCATCAACGAAGAATACGACTAGCTCGTTAACTATCTTCACGTTAGCGACATGAAAGCCGAGAGTCCTGTAGTCACGAAAAGTCACTTGTCTTCGCAGGCACCCCTACAGATACGTCAACGTGGGATCGTACGAGATAGAGGCAAACCGAAACCTTGCGTCCGAATTTGCGAATCGCTGCAGAGAAGCGATAAAAGAGGACCTTCAAAACAGACGAGCAGCTGTCATGGACAAAGTTGCAGAAGCTGGAAAGAGCTTTCACGAAGCCCAGGTAGGCTGAGCCAATTATAAGACAAAGATGATTGCTCTCCGACGCCATGACGGGACACTCACAGCTTCTGGAAGGACAATAGAGAAGATCATCTGCCGATACTACTAAGATCTGTTCTCCAGCCATGTCCTTTTACCGTTGATAATAATGAATATGTCGTTCCACCGGTCTTCCCTTCCGAAACTAACACTTTATATCGTCGATGAAGAATAGAACCAACACCCTGTCCAGACTGGAACAGATCACCCTAAGCTACCGCTAGTTCTTATGAACAGCCTGGCTGACTGTTCACTCGCTAGCTCTCACAATGCATGGTTCCCAATCAGTGATAAACCAGCAAGACCGCGTTGTTGTTCAAAAGGGGAAACCTCCATGGCATTGGCATTTATCGCCCGATCTGTTTGCTGTTCGTTGTCTATGAACTCCTCACACGAGTACACTCTAAACACGATTGACAGAACAATGGACGAAGGACAGCTATGCGAACAAGCAGGGTTCCGAAATAGATTTAGTACCATAGACCACATTTACACGATCACAAGACTCACTGAAGTTACAACAATATTGCCATCGGCATAATAAGAGGGACTCGACATGGCGATACAATTTCGCCAAAATTATTCACCGCCACCCTCCTAAACGTCATGCAAACATTAGAATGGGAGGACATTGCGATTGAAACGGAACGACTCCAGATGCTTCAGTTACGCCTACATAGGTCGTGAAATCAACATAATGAACGACCTAGCTCCAGAATTGAGCAGGTGGAGACTGAGCAGCTGAAGTAGCGCTTGAGAGCATCGAGGATGTAGTGAAGAGGACAAAGAACGTAAGATTCCGTGCCTACCATCTCGACTCGACGATTATCCCTACCCCAACGCATGCAGCAGAAACATGGTCGCTACGTAAGCAGGATGAAAGATCACTATGGCGTTGTTGAACACGCAGTCGAAAGGTAGATACTAGGAGTATTCCGTATCTCGCAAATGAGAGAGAGGATACGAAGTTCCGACCTACGTCAACGATCGAAAATCAGAGACGCCGTTTTACACTCCAGAATTTCGAAAATAAGGTGAGCCGGACACGACTTCAGCGACAACCGATGGACAAGATCCGTTACCGCTGGATTCCTTCGGGTTATTCAAGCGCTCTGCATGAAGAACTCCGACCAGGTGATCCGATTTCTCACGAAAAGCTTAGAAGAAGAATACGATGCTCAACTAATACCTAAAGCGAGGAGGACCCACTGGGTTACTCTTGCGATAGAGAAAAATGGAAGTGTTGCTGGTACTCGCTCGAAGCATTCGACGACCAGCAGGACGACAGGTGATACAGGTGAAAGGTGATCTACTACAGTAAAGCGATCTTCCCACAAAATGAACACAGCATTGGAATCGTTGAAAACTCACGCTATCGATTAAGTACTAATGGTTCCAAAGAAAGAGAATTGTCCGGCAAGGCTTAAAGCACGAAACTTTTTCTCCTCCCACAACACTATCAAAGGGCCTCTTCCAAAATGCGAACATATTTTCGAGTTTTTCGAGACTAGTGCTAACGAAAGAGTACTAGCAGTCTAAGGGAGGAGTTTTATCCAGCGAAATATAGGAGAATAAGAAAAAAAAACGCGCGGTTGTGTGAAACATATTATTATTTGAATGTTACAGCGGTATAGAAAGGATGCTTTGAAAGCCCACCGTGTACTGGTTTAGTCAGAGATTAGACTTTTACACGATTGCTAAACTGCTGAAAACTCTTGCCCAGCGGACTGAAATGTCGAATATTCATCTTGTCCCGTCTAACAGAAACTACCCAACTTGCCATAGGAAAGCAAGACTTCGTGCCTGCAACGTACTAAGAAAATGGAAAGTAACTAAAGAAATGTGAATTTTGCTAAACTGGATTTCGCTGCCAAGAATGTTGTGTGTCAAAAGTCGCTCTTTGCTATTGTCAGTCGATGTATTCAACGGCAATTTCATCTCAAATGTGTTTTTTAACAACGGCGCTTTTTCTCTGCATCTCTTAATTTGTCCAGAAGCTGAAATTTGATGTCACAGCAATAGAATAAGGGTGGGCAGGGACAAAATGCACTTTGGCAAGTGATGAAACCATCGCATTTGATGAAATATCACTTCCACGTACGCCGGTCTCATTTAATATTTGGTTTACATCACATCCCATTCTCTGACTTTTGTGTCTCGAAGAGAGGATTTTTTCAACCTTAGTGTCTATCGTAATCTTAAAGGTATCGAGGAATTTTTGCTTCATTCAAGTAATTAAGGAAAACTTCAGAATTCTTGAGAAATCGAAAAACTTTGAAAATACCCACTGGGGAGGGTCACATGCAAGCAAAGCATTTGGGAAACTTCACACCTAATTACTCTAGCAAAAACATAAACACCGGCACGTTTCAGTCATCGCTCATTGTGATTAACAGGCGATGCTTTTTGAATGTTTTAGTAAAGCGGCTTTGTTAACATGGCCAAAGTTTCGTCAAGTCTGCTCCTGATTTCTGTGCATACCTTCACTGCGGTGCTGGGATGTGGAACGCTTCCAGGAGGCAAGTATTGTGCATGTAACTTTTTTTCGGTTATAAGTGCATGTATTTTTGTTTCGGGTTGCATAAAAGTTTAAAAGCATCCATTTCGAAACATTTTTAAGAACCTCAAGCATTCCATTTCTCTAGTAATGCGTTATCGTCAGAAATAAGAACTGTTCCAGAAAGATAGTTTACCCAGTGCAAATCAAAAGCGACTGCAAAATTTCTGGATATATAGAGCAAGCAATATAAGAATCGAACGACGAGATTAGCCGCTATTAGTCATTACTACTACTTATTTTTTCAATTTTTATTTTCTTTCTTACTTTTTTCACTTATTTGCTGATCTTATTTGCCTATCTTTTACTGATTCCAACTTTTACTCATCTAAAAGGATTGGTGGGATTACTTTGAGTTGATTACGTAGAACAAAGCCGTTAACTTTAGCTACAATGAGCTCAAGGACTTTCAACGTTACCGGATTCACCTTGCCAGTGGCTATGACTTACTCAATGTCACCTAGTGCGGGCTGCTCAGGCCGTCGGCATTTCCACGAGCGCAGATGCAGCCAGAGCATTTGTGATGCGTACTGTAATGCAAGCAGTTAGCTCGTTTTTCTTATTCGTTAACCAGTCAGCGTCACTTTGAAAAGGGTTTTCGACGTTTTGACTTTTTTAAGCAATTCGTATAGCTTTAAAAGTTCCTCCCAAAACATTCTCATTAACTCTCCAACTTAGGAAAGAGTGTTCTTGAGGTGTCTGATGTCTCTCGAACGACAGGGCCGCGCCGCCGGCCTCCCCGATGCTATAATCGCAGCCATTCTAAATCAGCTAAACGTCGCCATCAACTACGCACCACTGGAATGCAAAGACGTAGAAGTTAACAAAGCCGATCTTGCAGCGATGATTATGCGTAAGTTTTCAACACTTGAAATCCTTTCGGCAAGATTCAGCATGTAATATTGCAAATTCATAATTTGTAATTCTCTTATCTATACGGCGTTCGTCGCTAACGATAGAGGCAAGAGTGATTTTTAACACTTTGAAGACGGCGTGTATAGATGCACGGTTATTTCGAGGCTTTTTTCTACCAAACGACAGCTTTCTTCTTAATCTTCCAGTCAATATATCGAAAAATAGAGACATCTGTTTCAATAATGTTCTTGGTTAATGAAAAAATCTTCTCAGTGCACTCTAGCAGCCGGAAGAAAATATCGTCTCACCTTCAGCGCGTATTCTTGCTAGGTCATGGTCTGTAGATGGCTTTCATTGATATTTTCATATTCAAGTGCTAGCCGAATTTCAAGCGGTTTTGGATGCAAATTTGGTTTTAGAAGAATACATAAACCGGAGTTTGAAGAAAATCTTGCGTAGGTTTTCACCATTGAAAGTGCGTTCGACAAATTCATTGCACAGCGTTAGCAACTACTCACTCTACTTAGGAAAACATCACGAAGTCATCTATGTTTAAGGAATACATCTGGAGCGATGCAAACAAATATGATATGTAATGAAACTTAGAAATTCAATTCATTGGCTTTCATAAATACAACTTCATCGGACTATGCAAATATTTCATGTTTCTAATACTGAAAGGAAAATGGTAGATATTCCATTCATAGATTGAATCGTGGAATTTTACCGTTTCTGATAATCAGATCACGCTGTGATTTAATTTTCCAAAATTTCTAAGCTTATATTAATTCTACAAGCACTGACAGCTTCATGTCAGGGCTTATCTCCACTATTTTCGCTGCAATGAAACAATTCGGAAATGGAGCACATAAAATCAAACAAATGAGACAAAGTAAATCCCAAGACCGACTATCTATTAACCTCGGCATAGTTTGAATAAATGAATAGTTTTTCTGTTTAGCCGTTCCGAGGTGTTATTGATATTATTTATTGACTATTAGCGAAGCATACAATAATACAGTCAGTAATGCAGCTTGAATATACAATATTCGAGGTGGCTAACGTTTTGACGGGTCGCCTTCATTAGAACCTGGAAAGATCACATTGATTCACAATCCACTATACCAAAAACCTCCATACCCTAGCAGAAAACGTTAGAAATGTGTTTTGGATCGCATAGTAAAAGCTTCATTGTAAAGCAGTCACCGTTTTTGATGTTTGGATCTATCAATTAGTAGTGAAGACCAGCCGCTTAAGGTCAGTGCATCAGTTTAAAATGAACCGAAAAGAGTGAGTGCCTCGTAATCACGCGTGACTCGAAACCATACCTCAGGCTGATTTTTCCGGCCCAAGTCAGGCACAGCCCACTGATGCACTGGACTTTGAGAGGCTCTAATCAATAATTGATAAACCCAAACATCAAAACGGTGCGTGTTTCGAATAAAGGTTTTATTATGCTATCCAAAACACATTTCGAACGTTTTCTGCTAGGGTTATGGAGGTTTTGGGCTCAGTGGATTGTGGATCAATGTGATCTTTCCAAGCTCTGACGAAGGTGACCCCCCGAAACGTTAGCCTTTTTCCGAATATTGTATATTCAAGCTGCATTACTGACCGTAATGTTCTATGCTTCGCTAATATTCAACAAATAATATCAATAAACATCCGGAACGGCTAAACTGAGGCAAACTACACAAAAACAGTTGATACATGGAAAAACGAAGTCATGATCTTCTGAGAGCGCACTTTTGTGGAGAATAATTTTAGCACACCCCAACTTTCTAGTCATTTTTCGATCAATATATCGAACTACTTGATTGTTATAACCCTTTCCGTTCACTCGGAGGGTCGTCTTCGATTGGCGGGCGTTAGGACGGCCGCGAAGCTCGGCTTGCGTGGCGCCGTACAATGAAAATTTGGTTATTTTGTAATAAAAGTGTACTCTAATGCCACTAAAAAGTTTGGATCGACAATTTCAATCCTACTTTTCTTCCCTTTGACATGTCAACAGCGCTTGATCGTTGTGAAATATGGTAAATAAAGATCTGGTTAAGCAATCAATTATAATGTTATTCGTGCTTGAAACCGAAAAAATCTTCTCTCAGAAAACTCCAAAAAAGGCTTTAGAAATCGAATATTGCAGTGCAAATCTCTTTATTTCTATATCTTTCTGTCCATATAATATGCAAAAGTTAGCATAGCGCTCGATTATCAAGAACTGTGAATAAGTTATCAAAAATGGTGCTACACACTGCAGGGGATGCCTTCTCAGTGATAATTCGCAGACATTGTTCCATTACTGGTGTATGTCATACGTTCAGACCTCCATAGATTTATAGAACAGGCTTTGTTCTATCATTCTAGGAGTGTTGAATTCTTATCATTCATTTATATTCTTTTGACACTAGGCAGGTGCACTAATGTAGGCTGTTCTAAGCAATCCCTTTATGGATGGTTGCTCTTATGGAGATTTCTTGCTCCTCATCCAGTATCCCATAATCCGAATCTCTTCAAAATGACCACGTTTCAGGAGGTTTTAATAAATCAGAGTACTCTTTGTGTGTACAACTACTTTTCATCGTTATTTTCCCCCTTTTATATTTAAAAGTTCAAGGGAAATAGCCAATCTTCGTAAAACTTATGCTAGGTTTGACAAAAAAAGAAAAGGGTAATAGGAAAACTTTCCACAAACCGGGCTCTACATCAACTACAGTTCTCAATCTATCGAAGATTGCTGTTAGTCCGTACTGAAAAGTTCCTTTTCAGAGAAAAGGCAAGGACACCACAAACGCATTGCGCGAAGCGCGATACACGACGGAACAATTGAAGAATTGTAAAAAAGAATCATTAACAAAAAAACAGAATTATTAATCTGCGGCACTCCTAGAAAGATCGACCCGAAACAAAACGAAGGCAAAGACCACAATAAAGAGATTGACTGTGGAGTACCGACTTGGTTCAGTCAGAACTAAATCAGTCCTAAGTGATAAATCCTTAATTACGAAGAGCGCGATAAAAAACGTGCTCCATTTCACTGGAGTATACTGGATTGCCTTGGGTTAGAGACATTGGCTACCTGGAGCACACAGACCAGCCTTGCCAGTTAGGCACGCAGTGGTTTGGCTCCTTTGAAAGTCAAAGGGTCAAATTGTAAACTATATTACCAGCTTGTACTTCCCAAAGAATATTACGGAATAAATCTCCCCAATTTTTTGTATAACCCTCATGACTTGTACCTCAAAATTATCATTGTGATGGCAAGTTAGCAGGTCAATGGATAGTTTGCCAAAAATAGTGTTGCACACTGCATGCTACGCCACTAAACTCCCCTCAAGGTTCCATTATCAATGTATTTCAGGAGTTGGGTCCTTTATGTAATACAGAAATTACTTCATTCTATCCTTTCAGAGCTACGGGCATTTTTATCATCTTGTATTGCGCTATGAACACCATTTATCAAGCAGCATTTGTCACTCGACAAGGGACGCAGATTCGGCTGATACTATGCATTCCTTTTTTAGTTAATTGGTTCCAAGAAAAACTATTGTATTCGGTTAGGTTTCCAGCTCCCCAAATAATTTCAATGAAAACTATCTGTAGTCAGTTGAAGCAGCCCATAACTACGTCACGGACTTGAATCAAGGCCAGGAATGCTGAATGGGAAAAGGCGGTCGCTTTCTCATAAGGTGCTCTTAAAATTATTGAACGAAGGCTTTATAGCAATTCAGGTAATCAGTGCAGGCTCTACAAAGACTTACTCAAACTACATGCTAAAACCCCCTCTATTTTGTTTCTTATAGAAGTTGTGACCGCATGTGGTGCAGCGGTTAGAGGTGCTCTGCGTCGCACGCAAGGTCGATAGTTCGATCTCGCGCTCATGGCTCACCAAGCCATCGATCTTTTTGGGATCGGTGAACTAATACTACACTGGTCTCAGACTTGTCTGGGAGGATAAGCAGCACTGACTCTGTGCACCGGGAGGCCACCACGAGTCATTGTAGAGGTCAGATATGCATTCAGTTACCTTAAATGAAGTTGAAAATTGAAGACGGAATGCATGGCGCATCCCTCAGAAATCGAACAGTGCCGCGAATTTACCTTTCACCTTATCTTTTTTCATAGAGTTGTACATTTATGGCAATATTGTTTTGAATTGACGGTTTCACAATACCGTCAATACAAGTTGCAACTGTGTTGCTATCCTAAAAAAAGTGTAGCACTTGAAAGTAGGGATATTCAAGACAAATTATGCGTTCGTTTCTACTAGAACTTACGTTTATAGGAGTTAGAAAAGGCGCCTCGGCATTGATATTTCCTGAGGAATGCGCCATACATTCGTCTTCAATTTTCAACTACCTTCGAGTTCATTCAATGCATATCTGGCATTTACAATGGACTCACAGTGGCTTCCGCTCTATCGAACCAGCTGACGCTTATGCCCGTAGGAAATGTCTGGCACAAATTTACTGGCCCAAGAGAGCTGGAAAGCTTGGTGAGCAATGATGGCCGATATCGAACCAATGACTTCGTACACGATGCAGAGCACCTATCAACCACTGCAAATCCCATGCGCTCTTGAGCACAAAGTCATTTTTTTTTGTTAGTAAGAGCTTACTGTGCAAGTCTCTTGGTAAATAAGGTTCAGTGCTAGATTTTTTCAGTCTTTCGAGCTGTTCAATGATCTAGAATAGTGTCAACTAAAAAGCTTTGCCCAGTGGAAAAGGAAAGGAAGTACGAACACATTTACACGATGCGGCTGCATACCATTCAGTTCGTAGGTATTAGTGGACATTTTCAGGATAAGCTGGAGAGGTCTTCTCACTAAAAACACGCTTTTTATGTGTCCCTCCAGTACTGTTTTATCTAATTCAATTTAGAATATCACTATATAACATCAAAAATTTTTCCGTGTGAAGTGCAAAAATGGACTACGATTGCGAAAACCTTCTAGTTTATTGGATAGGATAACGTGGTATGAAGATAGAACTACGAACCAAGCATACCATGACAATCGGTATTTTTTGAAGTTATCGAACAACTATAAAAACATGAACCAGAAGAAGAAACAAATGTTAAACAACGGTTGAAAATGTGACCATTTTTGGAAAGGTTTGGTTTCTCTTGTTGAAATAAGTTTATTTCTTGACAAATATCGTTCTTTCACTCAAAAAACGCAACAGAAATTATTGCAGCAATTCTCTTTAGTGATATTTCATAATTACTCAGTGACAATGCTCCTCGGACAACCTGATTTACCAAGTAATATCCTTCAAATTTCCAGTGCTCTGTATAAAACTCTGCGCGAAATGAATGAGAGTTGATATGGAACCACATGGTTTCCCAAGCAATTAGAATTCTAGAGAAGCTCCAACTTCTAAGCTTTATCCAATTTCGAAAGAATTTTATTTCAAATTGTCACGGAAATCGCAGCGCATTACAAGCTGCAGTACGACATTTAGAGGACATTTCATTGTTTTAAGATTGTCTTGACATGTCCCCAACCAAATATAGTTCTTATTGAAGTACTCATTTAACATATTTTGCCTGTTACTGACGATTAAACTGCCTTTTAATGACAATAAGAAACCAACTCTTCTTGGGAAACTACCACATTGTCGTTTAACGAGCTGCGTTTCGCCGCGCCCGCCGATGGTCTCTCCGCGCGCCGCGCACAAAGTCAAAGTGGAATCCAAACAGTTAAAAGAGATTATGCCCCATTGTGTTATGGGTGAAAACTTTTATAAATCCGCTTATACTCTATACGAACATCGTTTTATCGTCGCAACCTGGAAAACCCTGCCAATTCTATTTTTCAAACAGCATATCTTTGGAAGGGTAACTCAAATGCTTACAAGAGAAATCATATTTTCGGATGCTTATGGAACGAATTCATGCTTTCTTATTTCCATTTGTCCACATTTCACTCGCGTTTTATCATTCATTTCCTATATTAAAAGTCAATCACTTCTACTCATTGCTACGTATAGGCGTCAATAACCACTAATCAATACAATATCGCTAACGAAAAAGAAGTCTTCCCAGCGTTGTTCATCGTTTAGTGAACAGCACTGTTCCCTTATGACCGTAACTAATCAAATGTGTATTAGCATGCCCATCAATCTTTGCGAACCGTTCCAAAAGGGCTACGAAATCCTAAAAAAATATATATCTATCTTTAATATCTTACTGTTTTTTTTTTCACTGTTATGATATACAGAATAGCACCTAAGAGTATTGAGTAATATGTGGAACATCTGGCCACGAACTCGTATTTTCATACCGTGCCGAGGACATACTAATACCTTTTTTGTACTGGATTTCCGAGAAACGGGCGTGATCGAGTGGTCACTGATAATCGCCACGGAGTCTTGTACAATAAGTAGGGAGTTGTATCTCGATTGGTCTTAATTTTACGAAACGAGTGGGGGGGGGGGGGGGAGGGTCTGTTGTCCGCCCTTGGGGGGGGGGGGGGGA
>JAHQIW010006580.1:0-66729 GCA_019055375.1 Parelaphostrongylus tenuis
GAAGCTTGCTGTAAAGCCGAAACGCAAGTCTAGCACTAGAAGTGCTATGCCAGATCACTGAAAGACTCAAAATTTGCTTTCAAATCGTAGGGTACAAAGGAAATTCAGGTAATTATTTTAGATTTATCAACGGTAAAAAAATGCTGCATAAATGCATCGTCACATAATTTAAGTGATGATTACGTCTTTCAAATCAATAATTATAACAGCAAGCAAAAAAGGGCACTTCTCCATTATAAGGTGATAAAGAAAAAATCGGCTCCTCTCGCTAGACCAAAAATTTTTTTGAAATCTCAATATTATGTCAAAAACTTGAATCTCTGACTTGCGCGGTGAGTGGCCTGATTTTGAAAATTTTTTATTCCATGCTGTTACAAAACAGAGACTTATATGTTTTACGCACGCATCTTTCTCGCAAGAAAATCTCTTTTTTTCTCGACTAGCAAGCATTTAATAGCCTGGGATTCAAGGATTGTGTTGTGCAACGTTGTGTTTATTTTCTGAAAAGCTCGTTTCTCTGAGGCGTGGCAGTGAAAATAAGATCTAGTTTTACACATTTTCCTCACCTTTTAACACGCTGACGCCCATGTGGGGCGTTTCGTCCCACACCATATAACTTCAAATCTCTTCAGCTACTGTAATGGCGGCGTCGCGTCCCGTGACAAAGGCGGCGAATATCGTGGGACGGCAGACCCACACAGCATGATGGATGCGGTGAGACGAACCCAGATGGTTCCAAGTGAACATCTCCATCATGAAATGGATATTTTCAGTAAAGAGAGCATCTATATCTTCCATACTTCATCTAAAATTCTTATGTTTCAACGATAAGACTACATCGCTAAATGATAAATACATCGCATAATGTAAATGACTGTGATAGAGATAATTACTATGCTTTCGACAATGCTAATGATTACGGAAACGATATTAATTGCCACACTTCTAGCTGTTTGTGAGATCTGATAAGGGTATTTGACAGTGCATTCCATTCAATGTAAAGGCATTGCACTTACTAAGAGACGAATTTGTAGCTGGTAAAATGAATCGTGCTTTCATTCGATAATGATTGTGATAATATTAATGATAGTGATAATAACAATGGCAGTGAAAGTGATAATGACAGTTATAATGATAGCGATAGAGAAAGTGGTATGATGATGATGAAAGTCATGACAATGATAGTGATTAGTGATAATGATGATGGTGATAATGATGATAGTGATAGTGATAGTGATGATGGCGGTATGGATGATAGTTATAGCGATTAGTGATAACGATGATAGTGATAATGATAATGATAATGACAACAGTGATGATGATGACAGTGATAGTGATCAGTGATAACTGTGATAGTGATAATGATAGCAGTGATAATGATGATGGTGATGATGATGGTAGTGATAATGAAAGTGATAGTGACAATGATAGTGGTAGTGATAGTGGAAGTATTAGTGGTAGTGATGGTGATAGTGATGGCGATAGTGATAGCTGTAGTGATAGTGAAATTGACAATGGTAGTGAAAGTGACGGCGACAGTGACACTGACAGGATCCTGGTAAGTCGTTGTCCATCACAAGGGTACTCTCTTCTGCCTTTCTTGTCACTCACAATTTTTTCACGGTCTCAATCACCTATCGAAATGGCGATGTAGGCGCTTGCTTCAAGAGAACGCAGACACAACGACAGTTTCGCACAAAGACGCGGATGCCCCCGCTAGCGAGTGCCTCGAACGCGAACGGTGCGACGCCCCCCTGCCTATCAACGGTAGGCACTAGACTGCTAATGGCTACACGTTCTGCGGGTCTGATGGGCACAGATCCGATGCGGCGACCGGCCGTGCTCGATCGCTTGGCGCTTTGGAGAAGAGTGACTTTCATTATTCGATTGGATTTTTTTCTTCGCTTCAAAAAGAAGCATGCATCAAACTGATTATTCTGTTGCTGAAAAACTTTCTCTGTAAGTTTATATGCTTTTTGGGAGTACAGTGAAGTATTAGTTGAATGGCGTATTCCAATATAACACATAACCTTATTTTGAATTGTACAGCGCCATAAAAAGGTCTTTTGAAAAACCGGCCAAAAGCTAGCCAGATAATTAAGCTTTCGAATGATTATTAACAGTTCTATAAAAGTTTTTGTCCAGCAAATAGAGTCGAATATTTATTCGTCAGAGTACACGGAGTAATTCATTAGGTTGAGATCCGTTTAGTTTAACGACCAAATGCCCTTGCTCCAAAGTCAGGAAATAGCTCTCGACAAATGGCACTTGTTGAGCCAGCCGAATGCGCAGGGCCCATTAAAATGATTGCGGCCCATAGTTTTGCTACTGGGGATAGTGATTAGTGATAACGATGATAGTGATAATGGTGATAGTGATGATGATACCAGTGACAATGATAATAATGATAGTGACAATTATAGTGAAGGCAATAATGATAGTGGTGGTGATAGCGGTAGCGATAGTGATGGTGATGGTGATAGTGATAATGATGGTGGTAGTGATAATGATAATGATAGTGGTGGTGATAATGAAAGTGGTAATGGTAGTGATAGTGGTAGTGATAGTGGTAGTGATAGTGACAGCTTCCTGGTAAGTAGTTGTCCATACCGGGCGTACTCTTGACCCATGTTGGGAAGTCAAAATTTATTCTGGCGATTGTGGAGTGGTTCGACCGTGATCATTTTCCCATCCGTAGACAGCGCCTTTGCAGATGAGCACCACCTATCATGAGAAGATTCGGAGAATCTCTAAAAGTTGTCTTTCTTTTTTTGTCTCTGAAGTAAGCACAGGCGATTTTCTGACTACTCATATTCATCTTATTTTTATAATGTTTTGTGATCTTCACTCGCTGATCTTGAGCTTCCGAAACCGTTTCGCGCATAAAAGGTTCCGGATTTCGCTGAATTTGACCAAAGTTATCAGAACTTTTCTGCACTCTATACATTTCCCGTTAAATGGCTAGTACACATAACCGCTGATATTTGTGAAAGAAGGTGATGATAGGGCGTTTAACGCCAACAATAGGCGACTGATGCTATAGTGAAACCCAAGTAGCTTTTCTTCGTTATAAAATTTCATTGTGCAATTCCTAGTGCTTGATGAGTTCAAGTTGTGTGCTCGCATTCATCGTCCCATAGGTCGTTGAAATTTCTACGAACTGTTCCCGCGCTGTCTTAAGATTTAATCTTCTTGATGGATTTGGGGGAAAACTGTTGAAGCCAAATCTTCTTGCAACGTAAAGGTAGCTCGGTTGAGGGGCTCCACGTGAATAAATGGTGTGTGAGGAGAGGCGGCAAACCATCCTTGCTCCTTTGACTGCCTCATAACACGCTTCAGTAAGTGCTCGGTCACCAATTTTATAGGGCTCTAGTCGTGGAATATCCAGTTAAAGCAACGTTGTGATTCCAAAATCTAGGCAGCTCTTATTATAGAACAGAGCTTGATATTTGAAGGTGCAATTGAGAATAGGGTAGCTCATATCGCTTTCTGTCTACTATTCTTGAGAGAACGTCATAATATTTCTCTAAATAACGACGTGCTAATTACTCAATTTGATCGAATACCACCATAAACATCATGAGCAGCACTGCCGAATGGAGTTCGTTGGCGTGGTCCCAAATCAATGAGCAGAGAGCAAGCCTTCTTGGCCGTAAATAATATGTGTTCACACAACTTTATTTTTTAAGCTGTGATAAGGTTCGCGCGAAGAGGCAAAGTCGTGAAATATCTCCATAGAAATTTCAAGCTTGGAACAGGCCGATACGTTTGTGCATAAATTAAATTACCATAAATTAAATAATACTGTAAATGTATTCCTCGATGCATAGAAGATTTTCGACACACCTTCAATGTCGAGCGAAAGGCTGCAAAGCATAAAGAAATTGTGAAGGTTTCTGAGCGAACTGCAATTTATTTTGCTGCACTTGCTACCACCCCATGAAGACGAAGCATGAGCTCAATTCGACCAAGACTTGTTTATAGTCAGATATAAAAAATTGGGTAATTACTAGCACTTTAAAGTGTATGAGTGTTCTAGCCTTTACATGCCTTGCGCTGACTTCCAATGATTTTGAACCGCATATAAGAGGTTTCACTGGTTTCCCTCATTGAAAAATTTCTGCCCTGTTAGTGGCGAAGGCACGGGCAGCGTTGCAAAGTGGTGGATAGGGATAATGATTACGAACCACATACGTACTTTCCAGAGAAGGAAGTAAGATCGCAGAATGGACTCCCTGTTTTTCAGCGCCTCTCAGCATACCTTCATTTTTACCGGTCAAATTGGTCAAGCGTCTGATCTGAGTAGCTGAAAAGTACAAGGAAGGCGGTTGGGATTTGCCTTTGCTAACAGTCTGGCGCCCACCGATGATAGGCAAAGAGCGTCGCGCCGCCGCGTTCACGGCACTTTCTAGAGAGGCCATCTGCGCCTTTATGCAAAACTGTCGTTGTGTTTGCGCTCTCTTGCAGTAAGCGCCTTCGCCACCGTCTCGGTAGGTGACTGAGATCGTGGGAAGATTGAAAGTCACAACAAAGGCAGAGGAGATTACGTCCAGTATGGACAACCACCTGCTAGGAAGCTGTCGCTATCACTACACTGTCACCGTCAGTATCATTATCACTTTCACTATCATTATCAATATCATTACCACTACTAACATTATTATCACTCTCACTCTCACTATCACCATCATCATCACTGCCATCACTGTCACTGTTATCATTATCACGATCATCGTTATCACTATTCACTATCATTAGCATCCATACCACTATCATCACTAATCACTGTCACTATCATCATCATTGTCATTATCATCATTATCACTTTCACTGTCGTTATCATTATAATCACCAGAATCACTTTCACTATCGTTCTCATTACAATTATCATTATCACTTTCACTACCACTATCATTATCACTATCATTGATATCACCACAATCATTATCGAATGAAAGCATGATTCATTTTACCAGCTATAAGTTCGACTGTTGGTTAATGCAATGGCTTTGCATTCGTTTCGAGTGCTTTCTTAAGACTACAGCTCGAATTTCAATATGCCAAATGATCATTTTTTAGCCATAAATGTCATGTGGTGCATCAAAATGGGCAGACTTATAGAGTCCGATAAAAGAGATGTGTTTCGACCTTACAGTCTCGTCACTCGGGCAGTTACCTGTTCTCGTCCTTTGCAGTCCTGTGTGGGTGCTCCAGTCTCCACACTAAGAGTTAGCGACGACAAACGTTTTACACTCTAGGTCAAGTGAAATTACCACCGAACACAGAGTGCCGATTGGCATGGTTAGTAGTGCATTTAATATATTGTATCTTTCGTTTTGTATGCTTTCTCATGATCACAGCTCATATTTTAATGTGCCAAATAATCATTTATGTGTTCGGTGATAGCTTAATTGGACAGAGGGTGTAAAACGTTAGTCGTTGTTAACTCTTGATGTGGGGACTGCAGCACCCACACAGGATTGGCAAAAAACGGGAAGGGGAAACTGCCCGATGATGAGACTGCAAGGTCGAAACACGTGTATCGGGCCCTATAAGTCAGCCCTTTTTAACAGACCACGTGACATGCGTGGATCAAAATGATTATTTTACAATGCCTTTTTATTGAATGGAATGCACTGTGTAAGTGCCCTTATCAGGTCTGACAAACAGCTCAGAAGGATGGCAATTATTATCACTTTCGTAATCATTAGCATTATCGAAAGCAAAATCACTATTACTTCCATAACCATTTTCATTATTTTATCATTTAGCGATGTAGTCTCGTTGTTGAAACATAAGAAGTGTAGATGAAATATGAAAGGTAAAGATGTTCTCTTTGGGGAGAATATCTATTTCATGATGGAGACGTTCTCTCGGAACCTTCTGGGTTCGTCTTACCGCATCTATCATGCTGTCTGGAATCTGCCGTACCACAATATTCGCCGCCTCTCTCACTGGGCGCGACACCGCCATTACAGTAATTGAAGAGACTTCACGTCGCAAGGTGTGGGAGAAACGTCCACATGGACGCCAGTGTGGTAAACAAGCAGCTCGCTTCATTTCCGAACGAGGCTAGCAAGCTACTTTTGGTTTCTATCCCACACGATCAAGAATCGGCCAGTTGTCCATTGTGTGCGAAAAGCCAAACACAAGAAGGAAAGCGAGACTTAATCCCCTGACCCTGGAAGAGCACTCCAATAAGACTTTGCCGGGAAAGACGAGTGCGAAGAAGCTTTGAAATTTTTGTCACCAGTATGTAAATAGATGGAGTATGAGAGCACAGTAATAGGCTTCGTGATTTGTAAAGGACTAAAGAGGCACTCTGTACTAATAGCACACGTGTATTTGCATACGAATCTTAATGAGCAGGTTTATCGATGGTGGCAAAAAGGAATATAGTACACTGTGGACGTTGGAGTCTCTCATTGAATATCATAGCGAAATGGACTACATCATAGCAAGTCAGAGTTTCTATCTAACCGATATCGTTGTTGTTGCAGAAATCTAGGCTTGATCACACTCTCGCCTCCTCCGCATAACATTTTATTTTGTAAGAGAGTTAGCCGCTTAAGGTAGAAAATGAGTTTCTATCACTACCATGAACTGGGATAGATTAAAAACATTCGTCGGCTGTTGGAATGATATTACTATTAACAGCTTCGACGATGAATACACTGATTTGTTCGAAATCTTCATGTCGTTTTAAAGTCGGAGAGTCTCAAGTTGCTAAGAAACGTTTGTTTCGTGAAAAGTCAGACTTAACATGGAATCGTACGAGTAGAATGCTACCGACAATAAACGCTTAACTTGCAGAAGGTTGCAAAAAAGCGATTAGAGAGGATCTCAAAAAGACGGGAGTGACAGCAATGACCGAAGCTGCGAAAGTGAGAAAGAGTATTCGCAAAGCCCACCGACGCTTCATCTATCATAAGACCAAGATGCTCGCACTCCGATGCTTGGACGGAACAGTCACGGCTTCCAGAAGGCTATGACGAATGTATTCAACTAACTCGACTTAGAAGTGCTTAGTAGTTAAGTACTTCTACCACCATATTGATCAAGGAACGATGGATTTGTCGTTTCGCTAATCTTCTTTAAATCTGGCATGCCATTTGCTAATCAGTGAAAAATTGAGTGGCACCTTGTCGAGGAAAAGACCAGAACATTTCTTTATCCTGGTTTCATCAAAGCAGTAGCTCGGTACTTCATTTGTGCCCACTGGATAGAAAAAGTTTCCATCAATGTAAAAACAGCAAAACCATGTTGTTGTCTAGGAAGCGTGATCTTCAAGACATCGGTAAATCGTTCATTTTTCTTGAGCTGTGTCGCTTACAAACTACTGCGTATCTGACTGGATAACCAACTACTCCTCGAATTTGGCATTGTGAATCAATCAGTTATTTGAGCTTCTCATCTGAGCGGTGCTGCTACGGTGCTCGAACGACGGCGAAGGCGAATAGCATAACGATAACGAACGACTGTGAAGCATCGGTTTGGATCACTAGACTCCGAAGAAGGCGAAACTAGTCGGTAAGTTAGCCGAAGTAGTAAATAAAGTTTCAACTGACTTTGCACTTTCACATAATCATCGTAGAATATGTGTTTATTTTATAACCTATCTGCCATTTATTCTTTGTTGACTAAGCTTCTAGCACGAGGTTGCTGATAGCAATGTTTATTCGCCTAACGTTTCGACGCGTTTCGTCTTCTTCAGAGCCGCTTGGTACAGGTCGATGCTCCAGTTGTTCATGTTCGTTGTGAAATTTCTTCACTTTCTTTTGAATTGAGTCTTCTTCGAAAGAGCACTCAAGTAAAGCACTCCGATCAGAAAGCTCCTGATATACAGTGTGAAACCTGTGCTATTTGTCTATTTGTTTTATTTACTCTGATCCGTTTTTCCAAATTTTTTTCCATTTTGCGGATCCCAGTGCTTTCGGCATCGATTCCGCTTTTCACTTTTTTCTTGGAAGTCATAGAATACTGGTCGAGCAATTCTCCTTGCAAACTTGAGGATAGCCTGGCTGTGGCGTTTCATAGGACGTTCGCTGTTGACTACCGGAGAGAATTGGGAGTGGAAATCAGCTCCGTATCGCACCGCAGCAGGCATCACACCCTTTTGACTACAATCTGCCATTTATCTGTTGGTCTTGCACAGTATTTAATCACCCGTTGATAGTAATAAAATGAATCTATCTTCTGAACGATCTGCAATACGTGTGTAGATAGTGATAACGCCTTGCACAAAGCGCCAATACATTGCGGAATTTGCTTTCTATCTCTTGTCTAAAAACTCTTTCCCGAGTTATCCTTGACAAGATGGACAGAACACCGAAAGAGGCAGGGCTTCGAAAAGGATGTAGTGCCATAGAACATGTTCACATCGTAGCGAGGCACATCAAAGCACTGTTGAGATACAAGAAACTGCCCTGCTTTACATTCGTGAGCTTGAAGAAGGCTTCGACTTAATCATAATAAAAGCAGTCAAAGAAGCTATGGACATCCAGGGTGCTTCTAATTAGGGCATAAAATTTTTCGTAAGATGTATAGAGGTTTAGCAGCCAAGATATCATCACTTTTATCGTCATACTATAGGGGTCAAGGCGATACTACGTCGCCAAATCATCAATCTCATACCTTCAAAATGTCTTGTGAACATTAGAATGAAACAAAATTGGAGTCTAAGTCGACAGACATTAACAACAACATCTTTCTTTTCTTGAGTATATCTTTCCTATAACCATTATCCAAAAAGGTGCTTTTCTTATCTGCACCCATTTACAATCCTTAAAGATCGACGAATTTTTTGCTTAGACATTAAAAATATAGTAGATGTTCGACACCTCAAATCTCGACAAATTGAATAAAATTCATCTATTCAACTATTTTTGAGACCTCACTCAAAATAATTATCTGACAGCAAATTTTAGCTCCTCATGAGGTCTGATATGGTACTTATAGTACTAAAAGTACTCTTTGGCTTCCATGTCAAGCCTCATCACCAAGCCACGTCAGCACATGCACACATTTCGCTTTAACTGACCCCATACATATTGAAGAATCGAGGTCGAACATCTGGAAAGATGATTGTAGAAATGCCTTTCTATGATTGTTTTTTTCTAGATTTTATTGCAATGTCATGTGATCTCTTCCCGTGTGCAGAGTAGGATATTCGCGCCGATTCCCCTTGTCGGGACTCGGTTGAAGCAAAGGGCATGCTCTACTGATGTGGCTTGAAATGAAAACCGAAACGCACGTTTAGCCCTAAAAGTGTCATATCAGATCTCTTGAAAGGCGCAAGATGTGTCATCAGTGCAATTTCATTGATATATTTTAATTTTGAGAAGGTTCTTATTGTGCGCTGCACCAGTAAAAGTATTAATATATTTTACACTCAGTGTGTTTTTTTGCTGAACAGAATCTTTCTCAGATTTTTAGTGATCATCCGGTAGCTCAATATCTCCAATTTTAGCGGTATATTGCTTCTCGAATATTTTCTTAGCGCGCTGAAGTAGCCAAAAAATTCGCATCCTACACGCGGCGCCTTTTTTATCGGTCAAAATGTGTGACTGCCTGCGTATCGATCGCACTGTTGATTGGTCGCGCAACGTGATTCACACATGACACGCGATTTTTTTCCAGATTTTCAGTAATTTTTCCTAGTTAGAACATAGTACTCTGATACTCTATGAATTTTTTCACACAATTATATCTTTTTCTTATGTAGGCTTGGGTTGCCTACTCTTACAGTTTAGTGGCGAGTCTATTAGTAATATAGAATAAAACTGGAAAACCTAAGCCTATGAAACGGTAGATCAAAATTTCTTCCACAATTACACTGCAAAAAACCTAGGAATTTTTACGACACGAAGACGAATCTCCAAATAAATTACGGGAATACGCACAAAAATTTGTCAAATGTGGGACATAAATTTACTTTACCGATACAGTGGAAAATCACGGTTTTGAAAAAAAATTTGTAGCATCGAAATTCAGGATTTGAGCAATGAAATGGTTGTTAGGACTCTATAAAAAAAGCAGGGAAACGGGTTGCTCCTATGAGGTGGCAGTCATTGTTGCGCAGATTTTCTTCAAAAAATCTAACCGAGTTTCTTGCTCCTCAACTTTGAAGACCATAATGTTTCAGGAGTTCAGCGGAAACATGAGGTGCTCAAAAGCTCCAGTAGGTTTGGCTCTTGTAATAGGTCTCTTCTTTGAGATATGGCTGTCGTATGGATGTGGAATAATGCCACCTGGTCAAGGTATACAACAAGAGAATACTGTATTTTAATGTCAAACACTCCTGTATAGTTGATGCTGAGTAGACTCAGATATCTAAGCAACAAAAATTATGAATTCGAAACGCTGTCACAGATGGATGAAAATTTCTCCAAGTTGGACACGTACCACGTGTTTAAAATAAAGTCGTCTCGTATTTCGCCTTTTCTAACGTTTCGCATTGGCGTACTAAAGACTAAAATTTCAAAACACAGTGGACTTTATAATTCACGACCGCCTTTCAACTTCGTTTCAAATCACCGTCTCAACTTTCATGAAATTGAACATTTTATCTTCAACTTTCCTACAAGCAATTCATGGGGACTCACAGTTGTGGAAAATGAAGAAAACTTACGGCGGAGATGGGACACATTTTTATTCTGCGTATTGCTCACTGCTCCTCTCTGTCTAATCAAAAGCAAACGCTTTCTGACTACCAAATAATCTTGAGAAAGGAAGCAACAAAAGGAAAAGTCTCGCTGCTCCTGAGAGTTAGCTCTATTTTTGCTATGATTAGTGGATATAGAAGCAAACAGAATATAGAGCTCGAGAGGAGAATAGAGAAGCAAGAAGAAATATTAGTAGTATGTAATAACTACAACAGCGACAAATTACAGTGGACGAGTGACTTGGTTCACTGGCACTGAGAAAAACATCATCTGGCCTTAGTTTACAGGAAAATATAATCAAATAATTGTTTAGAGGCTAAAAGAAGACCATTATACAATATCTTACGATGGAAGTCCAGACCAACCTATTTATTAACTTCTGCATTCTTTAATAAGCCTCAGTTTCTTTTTGTGAGTGAAACACTAGGATTTTATAATATAATCATTCTGACATGACGTTCGGCGGTCTCGACTTTTTACAACATGGAAGGATCAGGTTTTTCAGTCATCCAAAGACCTGCATTGTTTCAACAAGCAAAGCCATTAGAAATTAAAGCACATCAGCGCAAAACAACTTTTCAACATTCCTGCCGTTTTTGATGTCTTCCTTCCAATGAGTCCGTCGAGTGGAGATCAGCCATACAGAGATCGCATCGACTGCATATACCTCCCCTTCAAAGTGACAGTTATGTGCTGTGTCATATTATGTGTAATAACAAAATATCCCTCTCTGCGGCATGTCTGCATTGACGAAGTTTATTCAAATTGCTCTCAAATTTCACGCGCTGAGATCTCGCACCAGAACACAAATATTGACTTCTATTCCGAGATTCCCTCCTCCTCTCGTTCCGTTGTGTCTGTGTCCTACGCCATCCGAGCCCAGTAATCTACTTGGTTTAGCTTCAACCCGTTTGAGAGGGCGGTAATAATCGATCCACGCAGCGCAAATCGTAAAGAGGTGTACTCGATACATCACGACTTATTCAATCAGATTGTATTTTTAGTTTTGGAACACTCATAAAATTGAGAATCTATGCATGAATTCTAAACAATAAACAGATATGACTATTCTCCAAAACCAAATCATCGTTTTCCACAACTTACTACCGTGGGTCTATCAACTTCCTAATTGGATCGATCCTTCAACTTCGTCGATTCCATCGGCTGCAGCGCTCTTCTTCGATTGTTTCAATAGACATGGCCGAGGCTTGCAACAAAGTGACGAAGAAAGGTCAATAATATCTAGGCCTTCAGTGGGAAAATCGCACATAAGAAACCGCAATATTTCCATGATATATACGAGAATTATCTCATGCTCATTAAAATGTCGCAAAGCTTTTTTTCCAGCGGTAGTATTATCCTAAAGGCATAGTTAAGAAATTGAAGCAAAAATTTTCGTCGTAAATGGGCACTTTTTTGTTTCCAGAATTATCTTGTAGCTGTCTTCATCGATAGTTCATTCTCTCGCAGCGCTAAAATCTTATTGGAATCAAAATCTTACTATGTAATTGCCTATAAAATCAGCTTAAGACTTCAAATAATCACAGCCAAAGCAAAACCTTGTCTGGTTCTCGTTGAAGGAACACGTAAAAGTTCCCTCCAAAAAATGAGCTCGGAACTGAAATAAGAATCCTTTAAGCTATCGATTGACTACAACAAAATAGCGAATCAAGAGAAACATGTTCAATATCATCTGTGAATGAGATCCTTTCCGCTTTTCTTATGTTGATAAAGAGAAGCTTGTGAAACGTGGTGGCTCGTTCTACAAAAAAAAATTGGAAAAAATTTACCTTATGGTGATCTGTTATTTCAAAGCAATGAAGTGTCTTGAACTCATATTACCTGTATCACCTATCGTCCTGTTAATCAATGAGTGATTCGAGCAAACACCAGCAGCACTTCCATTTTTTCATATCGCGTGCAAGAGTAGCCAATGGGTCCTTCTCGCTCTAGAGATTCGCTGAGCATCATAACTTTCTTCTAGTCTTTTGGTGAATTAATCGGACCGTCGGGTCGGTAATCTTCCTGTAGAGCTCTTGATGTCCCGGAAAATTCAATCAGTAACGGCCCTTGTCTTCACTTGTCGTTGAAGCGCATCACGTTCCGGCCCACCTTATTTTCGATATCTTGGCGTGTTCAATGGCGTCTCTGATTTTCGATCCTTGATGTAGATTGGAACTTCAAATCATTTCTCTCATTTGCTAGAGGCGGGACACTCCTAGCATCAACCTTTCAACTGCGAGTTCAATAACGCCAAGTGATCTTTCATCCTGCTTACGTGGTGATCAGACTTCTGCTGCGTACTTTAAAGTAAGGATAATCGTGCGAGTCGAAAAGGTAGGCACACAGTCGGATGTTCTCACTACATTCTCGATGCTCTCAAACGCTCCCCAAGCCGCTTGTTTACTCCTGCTCATTCATGAACTGGTCGTTCATTATGTCGACTTCATGACCTAGATAGACGTAGCTGGATCATTCAGAGATGTTCCTCTTGTTAAGCGTGAATGGAGCCATTCAAAACCCATACGTTCTTCTGAAACATCGCACCCGTTAGTCTTCGTTAGATTCAACAGAAGGCCAATCTCTTCACAGACGCTCTCGAAATTGGCCCACATTCGTTCTGCTTGGATGATGCTTGGTGTTATAAAGACGATATCATCAGCAAAGTGAAGATGGTTTAAATTCGATCGCCGATTTCACTCCCATATCGTCCCATTCTAATGTTCGCATGAATGTTTTGAAGGGTGGCAGTGGATAATATTGGCGAAATTGTATCGCCTTGCCGAACCCCTCTTCTTAAGTCGATGGTGATATTGTTGAAGAATGACGAAATTTTGTTCGTGAAATCTTTATATAGCTTACGAAGGACCGTTATATATCGAGTATGGATATCCAGAGCCTTTGTAACCGCTTCTGTTTCCACTGAATCAAAGACATTCTTCAGATTAATGAAAGTGAGACAGAGTGGTTGTTTCTACTCTCGTGAAACTTCAGTGAGTTTTGTGATCGTGTGAATATGGTTTTTGGCACTAAATCCTTTTAGGAACCGTGCTTGTTTGCATGGCTACCCTTCGTCTAGTGTTCTGTCAACCCTGTCTAGGACGACTCGAGTGAAGAGTTTATAGACAACGGACAGCAAGCAGATTGGGCGATAGTTGAATATATCGTGCAGGTCTTCTTTTTAAACAACAATACGGTCTTGCTGCTTTCCACTGAATGGAAACCTTGCATTCTGACAGGTAGCGAGTGGAAAGCCGAGTCAGGGTGTTGATGAGAACTGGCGGCAGATGCTTCAGGTGTTCTGGTTTAATCCTGTCTGGACAGGGTGTTGTTCTGTTCTTCACCGACGATATTGCATGTCGGATTTTGAAAGGGAGAACCGGTGGAACGACATATTCGTCCTCTTTCAATTCATACGACGGTAAGAGGGAATTGCTTCGAAGAGATCTGAGTGGTAAGCTTTAATGATCTTCTTCATTGCGCTTTTAGAAGCTGTAAGTATCCCGTCAGGGAGTTGGAGTACATTCATCTTGGTCTTGTAATTGGCGAAGCTTCGCTGGACTTTGCGAATGTTCTTCTCAGCTTCTGTAGCTCCTACCATAACTGCTGCTTGTCTCCCTTTGAGGACTTCTTTTGCCGATTCTCTGCAGCGTCTCGCATTATCGGACGTGAGGGTTCAGTTGTCTGTAGCTTGTACGATTCCACGTTGATGAATCAGTGCGAGTGTTTGCGGAGACAAGAGTCTCTTCGTGACTTCAGGACTCTCAGCTTTCATAGCGCTGACTTGAAGATATTCAACGAGCCGGTCGTATTCATCGTCACTGCTGTCGACAACGGTACTTTCCAAGAGCCGATTTTGATATATTCCAGCTTACGATTTCAATATATCCCAGCTTATGGTAATTTGAAGATTTCCTTGTTTGAATTTAGCGGCTTACTCTCCTCCTCGCGAAAAACGGAACATTGCGCGAAGGAGGCGATGGTCTGATCCCGTGTAAAACTTAGGAACAACAGCGACATCGGTCAGGTAAAACCTTCTATTTCGTTGTTGAACTGTCCATTGGGACACTTCCTCGTCCAAAGTTGAGAAAGAGGCTTTTGGAAGGACATTGGTCAGGCAAAATCTTCGATCCACTATGATGTAATCTATTTCGTTATGGCATTCTCCATTGGAAGACTCCTATGTCCACCGCTGAGAGTGAAGCTTTTGGAACTGTAAGTTATCATGAATGGTCATGGTTGTCATGACAAATCTAAGAGTCTCTCACCCTGTTCATTCCATTCTAGTCTGTGGACTTCAATATGACGCTTTCCATGCGTTCTTCTAGATCCAATTTTTGCACTAAACTCTCCGATAATAACCTTAAAAAATGTATGTTCTTCTCTGCAAAGCTTTTGAAATCCATATAAAACGCTTTGACTTCGTTTTCGTCAAAGCTTGGTGCTAATGCTCGAGTGAAGAAGTTGATCAAAGCCGGTGTTCGTCCACATCGCTTCAACCGTAAGCGTCCGATACGAGGTATTAACTATCCATATAAATCGATGTTCACGGTCAAATTCGGTTTTACGGAAGCGTCATTGCCGCCGGCACCTCTGCTACCGCGTGCTTTAAGGAAAGTTCCTATTCGTTGTTATAAACAGTGTTTTATATGGCTTCTTCTTGTCTCAGTCAGGCAAATGACGTCGTACCTAATTCTTTATGCTTTCGAAACCAGATCTTCGACAGCGGATTCGTAAGCAAGTGTTCGCGCGTTATAGGTGCAGACAGTCATTTTTGTCCATTTTGATTTGGCAGCCCAGTTTGGCTCTGAGGTTTCAACACTTTTCCCGTACGTACCAATTTGTTATCTACAAGGTTCAAGCAACGGGCCAACTTTTACAATTGCTAATTATGATCTCCTTCTGGCTATGACAACGTCCAGTGGTAGTCTTCTCAAGTGTTTTCGACTATCCGCGGATAAGTGAACATTTGACTCCATTCACTGGTCATGAACTTTTCATAGAAGTGTTGGTATATACTCAAAGACTTAAATCTCTGTCTAACGCGGTACATAGTCGGTTAAAAAAAGTCACCGTATAACGCTTAGAAAGCGGATAACTTTTATCATATTATACCTTCATTTCAAGTGCTTTGTTAGGACCACCAAATTTCAGTAGATCCTCTCATTATTATTTGAGCCAACTTAGTTCTCTCGGAAGTCCTACTCTCTCTACGGAAAGTTCTCGATGACGAACGTTTTACACTCCATGTCAAGTGAAATTTTCACCTAACACACAGTGTTGCGCAATCGTTTGCTCTTTGACTGGCAATTTTATCATATTATACCCTTATTTCGAGTGCTTTATTAAGACCACGCTCAAATCTCAATAGATCCTTTCATTATTATTTGAGCCAACTTATCTGTGGTCTCGTAAGGGCTCTTGTACAGCCTCCAATTAATAATGAAAGGATCCATTAATATTTGAGCCTGGTTTTAACAAAGCACTCGAAATAAAGGTATAATATGATAAAACTACCAGCCAAAGAACAATCGAGTGCACAACACTCTGTGTTAGGTGAAAATTTCACTTGACATAGAGTGTAAAACGTTTGTCTCAATAACTCTCTGTAGGGAGAGTAAAGCTCGCGAGAGAACTGGTTATAAAAAGATCGAGAAACGACGGGTTCTGCTCGACTGACGAGTCTGTAAGGACGAAACACGTGTGTCGGGCTGTACAAGGATAACTTTTGTGTTTCACACACGCAGAGCTTTTTTTAGACTATCAGTAATCATTCGATAGCATAAATTTTAGCGATTTCAACGTCTTACTTATATTCTAGTGTAGACCGTTCTTCTGCAGTGCAACAGAGAGACTACTGAGTCACGTACGCCAGCATATGTTGAATTGGTTGACCTACGGGGTGGTAGGCAAGGATGGATGTGGTCATCAACACAACCGTCGGTCTGTTGGCACTGTGACGAGTCGCATAAAAATACGATGTTATTCAACCAAAATTAGTTTCTACGCTTTGAAAGAAGCAAGGAAGTGAACGTTTCACTCTCATTCACAAGATCTCCCTTTAACCTTCATATAGTTTTCGTGCTTCCAGCGAAGTAACAGTTGAATATCGCCGCCATTGTGAACATAATTTTATTTTTTATCTTACAATTTTATGAGGGTATTTTCAAAAACTGTCAAGTTCCGCGCTAGTTACAGATTTGAGCTTGCGAATGATTACTAACACTCTATGAAAAGTTCTTGTCCAGCGAAGGGGCTTAAATGTCCATTTCTCTCTGGATAACCAAAAAGAACCGCCATTCAAGGCCAGTTCCAGTCTAAAAATTGCGGTCTGACTAGCTCGTGTCCACCAAAACCTAGCATACAGCCATCCATAAGCACTAATCGAGTAATAAAGCAGTATGAGAAAGAAACGCGGACTCATTTTGCCGCTAAAATGCAGTGAGGATGCGTTCCCGAAAATCAGGAGCACTGTTGAGATCGCCGAAATCTAAGCCCTTGAGATGATCATCAAAGGCATAAATATAAAGGGAAAAACGCCCTTAACCAATCGTATGCCACCACAGGTACACACCGTTTCGAAGGAGTTAACGTTACCAAATAGTTTTCTTTGATGTGGGAACACAGAATGGCCCATCCGTTTCATTGATTCCGAAACTCCGATTGTTTTATAAGTGCTACTTCAATCAATCATTTTTTCCGCGCAATATTGATTGTAGAAGTTGAACTTGCAGTGAAGTGATTTGAGATATCATGATCTTCACCGGCACATTATTTGCCTGAAGTTCTCTTCATTCATTCATTTGACCCGTACCATAGTATTTTTTGCCTTGGAAGTCCCAGTAATTGAACTCGTAGGGCGCTGTTTTTTTTGCAAAAAGAGTGTTTGAAGATGGGGAATCAACTCTGCGTTGAGCAACATTGAGCACACGACCACGGACTCCTTCTCAAGTTTCAGAAGCGAGAATTAGAAATGATACAGTTTTTATAAACGTTAACAAGGACTTCTTCCATAGCCACGTCAAGACCACAAAGAATTTTGGCTCCCACCACACCAAAACAGTCCTACAATGGTTATTTGCTCAATTTTGCTTTATTTTTTCTGAATGTCACTTTAATCAGTGAGCCAAGAACTATTGATTCAACTGTGATAGCGTAAACAATTCTAGATTCTATGGGAAGTTTTTCACCTCCTAGATTTTCCATTTAACCTGAGAACGTAGAAAATACTTGGTTTTGCATTTATTTCTGTTCTAAAATGAGCACCTTCGATGAAAACGCAACTTCTTCCCGACCCATTATCACAATCTATTAAGCGGATCTCAACACTCCTTCTATTTGATTTGTTTTTCCGTATTTAACCTCTACCACGATCTTCAAACATTTCACGTGTATTTACGGCTCTACGTGAGGATTCCGCCTAATTTCTGAGTACCCCGGTTTGCTAACTGAGACAATTTTCCTCACAGTCTAAGAGGTAGCCAAGCTAAAGCGTTCATTCATTAGTTGCAAAAGCATGTCGGATAAAGGATCAAAGCAGACCCGCCGCTTGCTATTGATTCTCGATACACTACCTCACTAAACTATTTCATTCATCTTACTGAAAAACAATATTCATGATGGCGTTAGATGGGAACTGAAATCACATGAAATTCGAAAGACCGACTTTCTCGAAACATCGGCATGTTAATAATATAAAACTTTCGAAATGAGAAGAAAAGCTTAGAAAACTAATCTTTATTTAAAGCTTTGCGAGGTTGGTATCTTTTCCCAATCGATTGCTATTCTTTGCGGTCGGTGGGTTTCGCGATTGCTTATGGCTGACGTTTCGGCTAATACGCCTTCTTCAGAGCCTGAATGCATTAATCGTTGTAGCTTTATTTATATGACTATATACTGTGAGAAGAAAAAAAAACAAATAATTTGAAAATCTAAGGTTTTGATATGCGATATCTGATTTAGGGAAAACTACTCACCTTACAATCTAATTCAGGGACTACCTATGTTGTAATATGAGATAAGGCACCTTATCTCAGATTGATTTTCTCAGACACCTATCCATAATTTGACCTAGTGACATGGGGCGGGTTCATACGTGACCATGGCGCTAACAACATAGGTAGGCCCTGGATTTGATTGTAAGGTGAGTGGTTTTCCCTTAATCAGGTATCGCTTATCAAGAGCTTAGATTTTCAAATTATTTGTTTTTTTTTCTTCTCACAGTATATAGTCATATAAATAAAGCTACAACGATTAATACGTTCAGGCTCTGAAGAAGGCGTATTTGCCGAAACGTCAGCCATAAGCAGTCGCGAAACTTATCGACCGAAAAGAAGAGCAATTGATTGGGAAAAGATAACAACCTCGTGAAGTTTTAAATAAAGATTAGTTTTCTGAGCTTTACTTCATGAAATTTTTGCAAAGTTTTACATCCGCCTTCATTGAACCGATTTAGGCTGTCTTTTATCAAAAGTTGAGAACACTTCAGTACTACAGCTAAAAAATTGAGCTGCTTCAAAACATCAGTAGGGCTAGCTCTTTTGATATGTCTCTTCGTCCTGACCTCTCTGCATTTTTATGTGGACTTATGTCACCTGGCTAAGGAATTGGATGAAGGTTGAAGCTAGTAGTGTTCTCTAGGGAATCAAGCTCTTCTGTCAATGCCCAAAATGTTCAGGTATCTTTGAAGTGGAAAAGCTTATGATTTCAAAAACGTTGCAATGGGTGACTATCTTGATGTTTTTTTTTTTCCAAAAAACACTTCAGTGGTAGAAAACTTTGATGAACACAGTCACTGACCAATCTCACATAACACTAATCATATTTTATTTCGCAGAGAGGCAAATTTCCTTCACAGTAAATGGATTTACTTTGCCTGTCAACTTGGCTTGGTCATCTAAAGCAACTACTGTGGCAAAGGCACCCGGGCTTTTAGGAAGCGCAGTAGCAGTTCAATCATTCGTTCAGCGCCTGACAATGCAAATCGTGAGTTTTATACAGGAAATTAGTTTCTGCTGCAGCGCTACCTTCACCTTTTTTGATATATCTGATGGACATCACTTAAACTTCCGAATGGACTATTTCAGGTCACTGATGTATTAGAAGAACAAGGCCGTCGTGCTGGCCTCCTTCCTGCTGTGACTTCAAGCATTTTGGACCAGCTTAGTGTTCGGACCAATTACAGTGCACTTGAGTGCCCTGATGTAATTGTCAACCCAGGTGCCAATAATATGCCTCAGGGTTTGTGTTCACTACTGTTTCGCATCTTGGATCCATGAGACAGTTCGTGTATGAAGCTGGTCACGACTACATTAGGTTATGTCATACGCGCTTAGCCTTGCGTAACAGATTTCAATGTTATGAAATCAAATGTTAACTATCCATGAGTTATCAAACCCATATCGTAGTTGTCAATCATCATAAACCTCTTATATATTGTGAACTACACTTCAGCAGTGCATAGCTTATATCTTAGACGGATCAAATTACCTGCAGTCAATTACTTCAGGATAGGATTTCCTAATCCTGGAAATACCTCGACAAGTTTCATGTGGAGACGCTCTTATTAATTCCTCAAAATCTATTTGGGAATAGTGTCTATTACTGTACTCGAGAACCATGTAAATTAGAAGAACCGTAAACACATTCTGTAGTGGTGGAAGCACATTCGCAAATAGAGTAGTAGCAGAGCGATGGGAGGTGTGGTGTAGTGGTAATATGCGCTTCCAGCGTTTGTCAAATGCAAGTATAATTCCTTCCTTGGCCAAAAATTTGCATAAATCTTGGCATTTTGGACATATTAACGTCGTCACACTACTGCAAGAGCGGTAAAGAAGAAAAATTAATAGAAGAATTTTATCATTAACCCAAAATAAAACGACTCAAATTCACTGGGATTTTGAGATTTTTGCCACTGTAAGCAGTAGACCACTTCTTGAGAACGTCCAATTTTATTTTGGCTCACTTTATTTCTGAATAATTGTTTTTGAATGGTTTTTCTGTCTTTCAAAGTGATAGAGAAATGACTTGGTCGAATATCTCAAAAGATTCATGCATTTAACGGATCCACTGAATAGTTCGTTATCTGCTCACTGCATAATTGAAAAGTGTCAAGTTCTATAGATCTTTTGCAGTTATGCATGGAACCTGCATTATCATCGGTGATACAGTGAGCAGCATATGCAGAAAAATGAATGCTCAAGAGATGTGCATGTTCATGATGGGAGCGTATGCAGATAGTGTGCCCACACCACCAGAATATCGTACTATTTCTGGAACGGCTTCGGTTTGATTACTTTCATTCTCTTATGAAAGCGAGGTCACGCCTTCAAAAGCATTCTGTTCAGACTACCAATATCCTCATGGCAAATTGGTCGACCCAAATGTGGCAGAACGTGATGAACAGAGTGGCTCGTTCCCTAGCATCTGGGCCATTCCGATCGAACTTTTTTGGCGTTTCTGTTACTGTCAGCAGATGAGAAATAGATTCATAAAATACGTCATATCAAGTAAAGATTTACCAAGTTGAATATTTAGCTCAGTTTTAACTTCTGCACATTGGTTTGTGATCAAATGTTTCTGGACGAATTTTCGTAGCCATTGCCTTGACTATATTTCGATAATTTGTACATGTAATGAGTTTCTTCTCGAGTGTTCCTAATTTTCTTCTTTGAGCCAAATACGAGGTGTTATGAAAATTTTCCATTCAACAGCTGACGTTTCAGCAGTTTCCTATCTTGAGAGCCTGAAATGGTCAGACTGTTTACAATCCAATCAGTCAAACACCTCTATCACTCCTCTAACAAAATTCACGAGACCTAGATTTCAATCGTATCAAGCACAAAATCAACTCTTGACATACTCACCTTTTTTTATGTGCTCAAATGAATGATTCAAGTGGAGATCACCGAAAGGAGATGACATAGGGTCGTAATGCACCCCACCCATCAAAGAAAAAACAGTTTTATTTACTGGCTCATATCACGAGTGATTACGAGGCATTCTTTCCTTCGGTTTACAGTTGGATTGGTGGTGTTTATCCAAAACGCTTCTAAAATCTTTTGCGCTGATTTTGTGTGTTCTTGCGCAAGGATGGTGGCTTCTATGTTTGGTCTACTTCGTCAAGCTTCTGTACCCGCCGCAAAATTTATATAATGATGTAATAATGTAATGATATAAGCAAAGATCTATAGCAAGACAAGAAAATATTTACTCTTCTTATAAGTTTTGGTTTTAGAACAATAAATACCTATAGTCATCAGAAATGATCGAAGTTACTCAACAACACTATTCAAAGTATGGGCCATCCTTCTGGACGCAGTAAGTCAAGTTATCCATAGTCAAAGTGGGATCCTCTTCAGTTGCTTTCATGACGGTCTCTCGATCAACTTCGTGTGAACATCCGGAGCGCAGCTAAACCTTCAAGTTGGTGTTGCTGACGCAAAACTTAGGAAAGAACCGAAATGCTGTTTACTTGGACATAAATCTTTGAGCCTTTGCTTAATTGATGTTCTCGGAGGCGGTCTGCTGCTCATCGTGTCCCAATTGGTACTCGTAAAGCAGCAAATTGCGATAAAGGCTTCGTTGAGCGGCCATGATGCTGCAAGTGTGGACATATTAGCTATCAAAAGAAAGCTCAGAAAAATTTGCGCAAAGCGGGAATTGATATGTTGCCTGAAAAAAAGATAGCAATGTGTTGAGGGTGGTGGGGGCATATTTTGATTAGCGTTGCTAAGCAATTTCAGTCAGTTCCTAACCGGAAAAATTTGGTGCTTATTGCTCTAGTTCTAAAGCTGATAAAAGACTCAAAAATAGGTTGGTGAAAATGTTTCGAGAAGGTGGTTGTGAAACATTTATTTATGCATTTATTACACCAGAACAAGGACAAAACTAGTCGTCATAGTACATATTTATTTAATTAATTGACTATACTTCTCAATGTGTACACGTTTTGGATATAGTATGTTCTCCATCATTCATGTGAATCTTGATGCATTTCATGATTTCCAAAAATTTTTATTACATCAATTCCATTGATTGCCTTGAAATCTAGTCATGAGGCATTTCACTGTAGAGGAATATCGTCGCTGCAATTCTCTGTTGATTACTTCCCAAATTTTCACGCATTCTGTTTACATTTTATTGTGTCTAACGAGGTGCCGCAAGAAGAATGTGCACTCTGATCCTGAGATAGCCACTACAAAGTTTCCACGACATCAGGACACCAATTTTTAGAATGGGAGACGATGGGAGGGTTGGTTGGCCGGAGGCAAATCGAATCGAGTCTTCAAGTGTCCTATTGAGAGGCGTCATCACCACTGCATTAGCTGAGCCTCGAAACTGTTAGATTCCAATTCAATTTATAGACGTGTTTTGTGGAGTAGTTCTATGCCTTGATGTATCCCGATCTACCATTTACATGATGATCCGTAGCCATATGTCGTGTAGGCCTCAACGATCTGCATCCCTCTCGCTGTTTTGCAATCGCTTCCAAGCTAGAGAAGACGACTTTAAAAGAAAATCTCTCTCTCCATTATCTCATCGATTAAATGCCAGTGGAAAGTGGTTTTCTCCGGAAATAGCCGAGCTGGAGGGTTCTCCATTTTACCACATACGATTGCTGGCCTCTTTGAAGTGGACAGGATTTTCCCACTTTTACCAAATGATCCTCCCACGAATGCAATAGCAAAATCCTAGGTTTAGTGAGCCAACCTAGCATTAATGATTTAACCATTTCAATTATGATTCACGGCCTTAACCCTTAAAGGACGAAATGTACCAGCTAAGATACATGATTGTTTGAAGGTCTTCTTCGCTGGACAAAATTTTTCTTTTAGACACTTGAAGACCCCTCGAAAGCTTAAGTCTTTGCGATTTTAACGACATGTTTGATTTTGAAAAAGACTTTCATTTACGTTGTAACAGCGAATATAACATTATGTTACAGACTCAAGTTGCTTCATTTGCTCGGTTGGGGCCTTCCTATGGCTCTTCACTAAAGGTCTATTAGTCATTAGATAGCCCAAATCTGGGAAAGGCTTTTGACGATGCGACTGCTTTCCTAAAGGTTATCACAGAAAACCCTAAGAGCGAAAAGAAGGTCGAATTTCACACCTAAACTATTACAACTCCGCCTTGGACGTCAAAGGTGGTTTGTTGGTAATTATGGATAAGTTTTATAATTCAAAGGCATCTTTTCGTCACATAAGGAATGGAATATTACTGAATGCATCTTCTACAGTGGTTTTTTTTAGTATAAAGAATGGTTACTCCTCTTGTAGTCCTTTATTTTCCGGCGGTACTATCACGTCCTATTATTCTGCAAACTTTCATCCATATTGTGCATATGTATCGCCTGTCTTGCGAGAATTCACCTTGAAAGCACATCTTCTACAACTGAGCATTTGAATAAAGGTCTGTGTGGAAGTAGGTCTAATATGTAGCTCGAATAGGTGTGAGAAAAGCGCGCGTTTATTTATGTAGTTATTCGATAGTCTAAAATCTGAAAGCTGTATTTTTTTTAATGAAAGATTTTTACATTACGCTGTAGCGGTGAAAAAGGAATGTCATTTAACACTCAAGCATCTTTTGATAAGCAAAGTTTTCCTCAAAGAATCTGCAGTTATTCTGTAGCAAAAATTTCGGCAAACTTCATGATAGTTTTGGTTTTCCCGAAAAACTCTTTGTTGCTCTGCAACACTGGATTAGGACTGAATTTCAAATGCGGCGCATATGACTTTTACAGGTGTGTGGATGGTGCTTGCAACATTGGCATCGAGCCGTCGCCATTCAATAACCAGTCGGTAGGACCGAGACGATTCAAACGGTGGGTTTTTCTTTCGAGAAGAAGTCCCTTAGCCAACTGTAGCAACGAGAATAAAACTATGTCACACATCTATGCATTTTTCGCTAGACACGGCTTTTCTCTCAGGCTTTCACGTCTACTCTATAGCGCAAATTTATGCAATTTCAAGTATATACTTAGTTTTTGAGATAAACTTCTTATTGCGTCGTTACAGGTAGGAGAATATTGCGTTTTACACTTGGCGCTCACCGCACACCACATGTAAGTTGCGCCGCACGATTGAAGCGGCGCCAATTGTGAAATTCAATAATCATTTAGCAGCAACACAGAGCTAAAACGTACTTCTCAAAAACCAAGCCTATTACTAAGGTTGTTTTGATTTGTACTATCGAATGGTTTTTGAAAGTCTGAATAAGAACCTCTGCTAGCGAAAGATGTTTGAGTGTGAAAGAAAATTTTACTTCACCTCTGTAATATAATATAGAAACTATTTGAAAAATAATTGCCACCCCTATGATTCTCGAGTCAAGCTGTCGAATAATCACTACAATCCAAAAAAGAAATAATAACTACTTTTTTTGAATATGGGTGCGGATAAAAAAGAATATTGGGAATACTTCTTGGAGACACATATTTCTGACCATTAGTTTGCATAATGCCTTTAATTCAAACGCGGTTGTCCCTTTCTGCTTCAATTTTTTCACTATCCATAGCTTCCAACTTTGTCTGACATACGCTAACTTTGAATTATTAGGATAGACGATTGCTTAATATAAACTCAGTTATAGTGAGAGTTTTCGATGAACAGGCCGAATACTGCATGCATAATCATTTTTGTAAATCACCAGCTCTTCCCAATTTCTATCTACTATGATGACTTTTGAGTGCATGTGGCGCAGTGGTTAGAGGTGCTATGCGTCGCACAAGAGGTCAGTGGTCCGATCTCGCGCTCATGGCCCACTAAGCCATCCATCCCTCCGGGGTAGGTAAATTGGTACCAGGCAGGTTTCAGAGTTGTCTGGGAGGATAAGCAGCACTGACTCGGTTCAGCGGGAGGCCACCGCGAGTCATTGTAAAGGACAGATGTGCATTCAATTACCTCAAACGAAGTTAAAAATTGAAGTCGAATGCATGGCGCATCCCTCAGGGATTGATCAACGCCGAGAGCTTTATCCTTTATCCTTTATGATGACTTTTTGGCCTTGTAGAAAACTAGGAAAGAGCAAAACTGAAAAATTCTCTGTGATTCTTTTTGTTCAATGCAATAAAACTGACTGGATGCCAATTTCTAAATGACTAAGTAGTAAAGCAGCAACTGAACTAAAAGCACATGAGCGAGTAGAAAAAACCTTCAAAGTAAAACAGAACTTCCGCAAATTTTTCTAAATAAAGAGAAAATCCTTAATCAAATAACAAAAATTGCGCAAATCGCTCTGCTCGCATCGACTTCTATAGCCGTCTCTTAGGTGTGAAGTCCTCAATTATTAGGTCTTTTCATTTGTTTTGTAACTAGAGCAATAGGCACTAAATCCATTAACCAGAAGTGATTGAAGTCGCTTAGCAATACTACTTAATGTGTGCGCCATTAGCCTGAACACATTTCTGCTATCTCTTGGACGACAAATCAATATTGCTTTGTGCAAAAATTTCTAAGCTTTATTTTGGTACCAAACTTGTCCATAATTACAGCATCATGGCAGGTCAACGAAGCCTTCATCGAAATTTGCTGATTTATGAGTACGATTGGGACGCGATGCACAAACCGCCTTTCTGAATATCAACGGGGCAAAGGCTCAAGGATTTGTGCTCAGGCAAACACCATTCAGGTTCCTTACTAAGTTTCGCGGACTCGAATGACCAGCTGCGCTTCGCACGCAAAGTTGATCGGGAGGCCGTCGTCGAAGCAGTTGAAGAGAATTCCACCTTGACTATCGAGGAGTTGACCGACGTGTTCGGACTGATAGCGCATACTTTGTATAGTGTTGCTGAGAAATTCTAATTACTTCTGGTTTATAATTTGGAGTTTATTGATCCAGTGCCAAGACTTATGGGAAGACCCAATATTTTCCTATCTTGGTATAGAACTTTGCTTATCTACTATATTAAATTTGTAGTGAGTTTGAAAATTTGGAAATTGGCTCCGTCTGTGAGTCACGTTTTTTTTAACACGCTCCAAAATAACCCACCTTTTTGAAAATCTCAACATTTCACGCAATATCCGTTGGGAAAGCTAATGGTTATCGAAAGACATGAATGTTTGCACTGCGAGCTGCAAGCGATTCAAACTGAGTAACTTTCAACATCATTCTCTTTCCATCAAAACAAGTCTTCAGATAAAGGAAATCGGCCAAGAATCCTCCTTGTGAGCCTTGTGGATTCTGAGAGAAGATATCATACTGCGTTTTTAATTGCCAAAGTTGATCCAAAAAAAGCTTGTCAAACGTGCAAATTTTCAACATCTTGGCAATGCTATAAAAACTCATTCGGTAACATTTGGTAACAAGCCGATTCTGTAAAAGGTGAAAGTGAGCTGAATACTCAACTTCGTAAATGCTTTATTTATATGGCGTATTTGGTGAAATTATTACTTATCTGTCGACAGTGAAGAAACTCCAAAAAATACGACCTCATTGGCCCAGGTGCTAGGGAACAAGTTACTCTGTTCATCACGCTATGCCATATTTGGGTCGATCAATTCACCATGATGATATTGGTAGTCTGAAAAGAATGCTTGTGAAGGCGTGAGCTCGCTCTTGTAAGAAAATGAAAGTAACCCAGCCGAAACTGTTTCAGAAATAATAAGAAATTCTGATGGTGTGGGCACACTATCTGTATACGTTCCTGTCATGAACGTGCACATGCCTTGAGTATCCATTTTTCTGCATATGCTGCTCACTGTATCAGCGATGATAATGCAGTTTCCATGCATAGCCGCCACAAGATCTTTAGAATTGTCACTTCTCAACAATGCAAAGAGCAGATATCGAACTATTAAGTGGATTAGCCAAATGCATAGTTTTTAATAATTGATCAAATCATTTCTCCATCACCTGAGAATGCAGAAAAGCCATTCGAAATTAACTATGTACAAATAATGTAAAAGAAACAAAACAGAACGCTTTCAAGAAGCGATCTACTGCTTACAGTGCCAAGAATCTTAGAATCTCAGTAAACTTGGGTCGTTTTCTTTTGAGTTTGTGACGAAATGCTTTTATTAGATTTTCCTTTCCACCGCGCTTCTAGCAGTGTGACAACGTTAATGTGTGCAAAATGCTGAGGGATACGCAAACTTTGAGGCAAAGTGGGAATTAAACTTGCGTTTGACACACACACCGGAAGCTCATTATCCCACTACACCACAGCGGCCACCGCTCTGGTACCACCCTATTTGCGACAGTGCTTCCACTACCACAGGCAGCACTTATGGTTCTTCTATTTTACATCGCTGTTAAGCAAAGTAATAGACACTGTTCTCAAATAGATTTTGGGGAACTAATAAGAGCGTCTCCACATGAAACTTGTCGAGGTATTTCCAGGATAAGGAAATCCTATCCTGAAGTAATTGACTGCAGGTAATTCGATCCGTCTAAGATATAAGCTATGCACTGCTGAAGTGTAGTTCACAATATATAAGAGGTTTATGATGATTGACAACTACGATATGGGTTTGATAACTCATGGATAGTTAACATTTGATTTCATAACATTGAAATCTGTTATGCAAGGCTAAGCGCGTATGACATGATCTAATATAGTCGCGACCAGCTCCATACACCAACTGTCTCATGGATTCGAGATGCGAATCAGTAGTGAACACAAGCCCTGAGGCATATTATTGACACCTGGGTTGACTACTACATCAGGGCACTCATGTGCACTCAAATTGGTTCGAACATAAGCTGGTCTAAAATGCTTGAAATCACAGCAGAAAAGAGACCGCCACGACGGCTTTGCTCTTCCGGTGCATCAATAACCTGGAATAGTTCATTCAGAAATTGGAGTGATGTCCATTAGTTGTGTAAAAAACATGAAGGTAGTGCCGAAACACCAACATATTCCCTTCCGTGAAACTCACAGCTTGCATTGTCATGCTCTTCAGTTGTACAAAAACATGAAGGTAGTGCTGCTACCAGCAACCTTTTTCCTTCTGTGAGACTCACAGCTTGCATTGTCAAGCGCTGAACGAATGACTGAACTGCCATTGCCCTGGCTGCCGCAATAGTTGCTTGAAATGACCAAGCCAAGTTGACAGGCAAGGTGAATCCATCCACTGTGACGGAAATTTGCCTCGCTATAAAATAATGAAGATTAATGTTTCGTTGAGTTAGGTCTGTAACTGTGTTCATTAAAGTTTTCGACCTCTGAGTTATTTTTCGGAAAAAAACATCAAGAAATCAGCATAATTTTTAAACATATCACGCTCGATAAAAAAAACAAGACAACTACTTCTTATCCGCAATGGAAAGTAGTCCATTCACTGATATCCACCCATGAAAACATTTTTTGGATTCATAAGCTTTTCCACATCAAAGATACCTAAACATTTTGAGCATTGACCAGAAGAGCACATCCCCTAGACATGAAGAGACATATCAAAAGAGCTAGTCCTACTGATGTTTTGATGCAGCTCATTTTTTTTAGCTGTAGCACCCGGAGTGCTCTTAGTTTTTGATGAAAGACAGCCTAAATCGGTTTAATGAAGGCAGCCGTAAAAGCTTGCAAAAAATTCCATGTGTTTTTCAATTTCCATCTGACGACATTATTGATGTTGTTTTTCAGTAAAACGAATGAAGTAATTTAGTGAGTCACCTCGCTTTATCCGGAAGTGCGTGTTCTGATCCGTTGTACTACTATCGCCCATTTTATACAGTATATCTATAATATCATCACCTGTATCACCTAAATCACCTGTCGTCCCGTTGATCGTCGAGCAACTTGAGCCGGTACCAGCAACTCCTCCATTTTTCCCTATCGCGTGCAAGAGTAGCCCAGTGGGTCCTCCTCGCTCTATGGATTCGCTGAGCATCATATCTGTCTTCTATCTCTTTTGTGAAGAAATCGGACCAACGGGGCGGTGGTCTTCCTTTATAGCGCTTGGCGTCCCGAGGAATCCAGTCGGTGAAGGCTTCGTCGATCGGTTGTCGTTGAAGCGCATCACGTGTCCGGCCCATCTTATTTTCGATATCCTGGCATATATAACGGCGTCTCTGATTTACGATCCTTGACGTAGGTCGAACCTCTGGATCCTTTTTTTTTTTTCATTTGCGCGATACGGGATACTCCTAGCATCAACCTTTCGACTGCGCTTTCGAGAACGCCAACTGCTTTTCATCCTGCTTACGTAGCGACCACATTACTGCTGCATATGTTAGAGCAAAGACAATTGTCGAGTCGAAAAGGTGGGCACGGAGTTGAATGTTCATTGTCCTCTTCACTAAATCTTCGATGCTCTAAAACGGTCTCCAAGCCGCTCGTTTCCTCCTGCTCAACTCTGGAGCTAGGTTGTTCATTATGTTGATTTCACGACCTACATAGACGTAACTGGAGCATTCGGAGGTCGTCGTTCCCGTGAGCGTGAATGGGGCATTCAAAACCCATCCGTTCCTCATGAACATCGTTTTCGTTAGATTTAGTTGAAGACCAATCTTTCCGCAGGCGTTATCGAAATCGGTCAACATTCGTTCCTCTTAGTTGATGTTTGATGTTATGAACACGATATCGCCAGCAAAGCGAAGTTTGTTTAATTGTTGACCGTCAATTTTCATTCCCATATCGTCCCATTCTAATGTTGGATGACGATTTGTAGGGTGGCAGCGAAAAGTTTTGGCGAAATCGTATCGCCTTGTCGAACCCCTCTTCTCAAGGCAATGGTGATGTTGTTGTAGAATGGAGATATTTTGGTCGTGAAATCTTTATAAAGCTCACGATTAATCATTATGTAACGAGTAGGAAAGCCCTGGTCATTCAGAGCCTCTAAACCCGCTTCTGTTTCCACTGAATCAAAGGCTTTCATCAGATCGATGAAAGTGAGACAGATTGGTTGTTTGTACTCTCGTGAAACATCGTGTGGAGGTGGTCTATGGCAAGAAATTCTTTTTGGAATCCTGCTTGTTCGCATGGCTGTCCTTCGTCCAGTGTTCTGTAAATCCTGTTCAGGATGACTCGAGCAAGGTGTTTATAGACAACAGACAGCAAGCAGTTTGGGCGATGATTGCCTATATCGTAAAGGTCTCCCTTTTTGAACATCAGTACGGTCTTGCTGGTTTTCCATTGAATAGGGACCTTGTATTCTGACAGGTAGCGAGTGAAGAGCCGAGCCAGGGTGCTGATAAGAACTGGTGGCAGGTTCTTCAGGGATTCCAGCATAATCCTGTCCGGACCGGGTTTTGTTCTGTTCTTCACCGGCGATATAGCTTGTCGGATTTCGAAAGGGAGGACCGGTAGAAGGACATATTCGTCTTCTTCTAATTTATATGATTGTAAGAGGACATGGCTAGCGAAGAGATCCGAGTAGCATTGGTAGATGATTTTCTCCATAGCCCTTCTCGAAGCTGTAAGTGTCCCGTCAGGGTATCGGAGTGCAATCATCATGGTCTTATAGTTGGCTTTGCGAATGCTTTTCCCAGCTTCTGCAGCTTTTGCGTTATCTTCTGCTATTCTCTCTTTGAGGTCTTCTTTTATCGCTTCTCTGCAGCATTTCGCAAGTTCGGACGTAAGGTTTTGGTTACCTGTAGCTCGTGCGATTCCACGTTGACTTATCAGCTCGAGTGTTTGCGGAGGCAAGCGTCTCTTCATGACCTTAGGACTCTCGGCTTGCATAGCGCTAACGTGAAGATGTTCAACGAGCCGATCGTATTCTTCATCGATGTTGTCGACAACGGTATCTTTCCAAGAGCCGACTAATGATTTGAATACATCCCATTTATGGTAGTTCTGGGACTTCGTTGTTTGAATTTAGCGGCTTTTTCTCCTCTTCTCTAAAAAAGGAACGTTGCGCGAATGAGGCGATGGTCTATCCCATGTAGAACTTGGAAACAACAGCAACATGGGTCAGGCAAAACCTTCGATTTACTAAGATGTGGTCTATTTCGTTATGGTACTCTCCATTGGGAGACTCCTACATCCATCGCTGGGGAAGAGGTTTTTGGAATTGCGAGTTACCTGGATGGTTTGGGTATTCATGATAAACTCAGATAGCCTCTCACCCTGTTCATTCCATTCTAGTCCGTGGGACCTATGTGACCATCTTCAGACGTTCTTCTAGGCCCAATTTTTGCGTTAAAATCCCCGACAATGACCTTGAAGAATGTATGATCTTCTGTGATGATTTTATCGAGGTCCATATAGAACGCTTCGACTTCGTCTTCGTCATAGCTTGATGATGGTTCGTAAGCAACGAAGATGGTCAAAGTCGGCATAGAACCACATCGTTTCAACCGTAATCGGCCAATCCCTGTTGTCAGTTGTGCGAGCAAATCGATATTCACGCTCAAATTCGATTTGACGAGGACGTCAACGCCGCCGACACTTCTGCTATCGCATGCTGCAAGAAACATTTCTTCTCCGGTGTTATAAACAGCGTGAAAACGATGGCACCCTCTCGTCTCAGCCAGGCCAGCTACTTCGTACCTTATTCTCCTTGCTTCAATCAATAGATCTTCTACTACGGATTCGTGAGCAAGAGTTCTTGCATTGTAAGTACACACTGTTATTCTAGTCCGTTTCGATCTTGGCAGCCTGGTTTGGTCTTGATATTTTAGCAGCCTCTCCTACTCTTCCTACATGGCGCTGCCGTACCAGGAGCTCTTTCGGTGTCAGGGAATGAGGCCCATATTTGTTACTATTTTTAACATTTTGTTACCCATCGTATAGCTTGGCAACGTAGGGGTTGGGTACTCACAAGTAGCTTGCCAGTCTCTCTCGAAGGAGCGGGGGGAGCTTATTTGTTGGAGGCGACTCCTAACCGCCTCTCATGTATTTCCCAGCCGCTTGATTGCAGGCTTTTGGCCGACTTGACTCGTGGAAGTAGAGTTTTTGGCATGTCGGCGCTGCAGAAGCATTGAGCTCACCCCTGAATCCACCTGCTTCTCTGGGAAGCACACGTCGCTTTTGGTTCGCGTTTCTTCCCCTATCCACCACCTGTGGACGCTCCACGTGCCCTCGCGACTAACCGGGCGGGATTCCTCAGAGAGAGAGGTCCGTTGCTATAATATCAAACAATCGCTAAAAGCGGTTAAAATAAGAATGCACTTGATCATCAATACCAGTAACTGTCAGCGTAACTGGGTTCATTGTCGTTACTGACTACCCGGGCCAGGCCGTTGACGGTTGTGGCTGACAGATAAACGAGTTGTAGCGTAGAAAGAGTGGTGTGCATAATGGACGTCAATAGTGCAAAAGGTTAGAGCACGCGCTTCCGGATAGAGTAAGGTGTGCGTTCAAGTCCCGTCAGATGCAAAAATTTCGCATATCATTCAACGTCACTGGATTTCACATTGCTACAGTTAGTGGAATCAATTACTGTCTACTTGACCAGAATTTCTTCCACAGAAAAATGCGCAAATTTTTACTGATTAGTCAAAATCAGGTACTGTTCCTGTTTTTTTTTTGACAGGAGCCAAATGTGCTTTTTGTTCTTGATATAACTGTGAGAGCAGGTGTGGCGCAGTAGTCACAACAAATATACGGCTTAACAATTTGTTATTAAGTTTATGGTCAATGGTTCAACTTCGCAATCAGAGCTTACACCAAGCCTTCTACTCTTCCACAGATAGTGAATTGCTACCCTACTTGTCTTGTAGGATAGCATCTCTAACTTGATAAACTGGTGGACCACTCCGGATCATTGTAAGGGCCAGATATACATTCGTCCTCTTCAAACGATGTTAGATGGAGAAGGCATATCTCATCATTTGGAGATTGATCAACGGCGAGAGCTTTTCTGTGATCTTTGAAGTAATCTCGGTGCATATTTGTAAATTTTTGATCACTGTACAAATTTCAATTCTAACCTTACGGATAAGTATAGTTTCGAAGGACAGTAAAGTATTTCAGACATCTCCACTACACGTTGTTGGTGACCACAGCCAACGCTGGGGTAAGCTCAGAAGAGGCAGCAATGTTAGGTAACACCATCATCTGACTTGGGATATTATTTCTCGGCGTCGATTTCTTTATAGAGAATTATTTAAACTCATGGGATCGGCTACACCGAAGGAGGGTGACACTGACGAGTTTCCAAAACGATGAAACAGGTACCTGTGCAGCACAAGAGTCAATAACTCAAAGCATCGTATATCCATGTTAAATACCTTATCATCAACAAATCTTCGTCTAAGCATATAAAAAATATCTTGTTGTCAGCACATCATCAACTAGGCACCTAGGTATCAACGTCACGGAAATGCTAAAGTTATTGGAAAATAACACATTGAATTCAAAGGTTACTGACTTCCGCATCACCCAGTCTCTACCATTTGAGATTTCATCTCTCACACCGAGGCTAATTAAAGTGGGCTCACATTATACTCGGATGTCTAACGAATGGATCAGAATAAATTAGAATAGGACCAACTCGGAAATTATCTACCTACAGCACTACTGATTTTGTTCATTTTCTACTTTGCTACTTTTGAAATGAAATGTTTTCGCGTTTGAGAAAACGAACAAATTTTAATGCTTCTCCTATGAACAAATACAAGACACCATCAACAGGGAAGTGTCGTTGACGATTCATGTGGCTGTTTTCTAAAAACTGAACTCCTAGGAAGCTTGCAACTCGTCCATTTCGCCACTGTCGAAAATAGCCAACTTTGCCAGAACGAAAACACTCTTGACAAACACAATTAACGAAAGTAACAATCTCCAGATCCACATCACAAAATATAATAACCAGTTTAAGACTAAAAGCTCAAATTGGACTTCAATTTTGAACACTGCACTAACAATTCTCAAATGGAAGAAATTAATAAGAGATGTTCGTTATGAGCATTTATTTCGAGCAATATGTTGGAGTCGCATTAATGCTTGTTAATGGATAACAATTCACGGAAAGGCGTAATCACTGCTGGGCGTTCAAGTCCGAGTATAGCTTGAAATTCAACGTGAGGATCAAAAGGGCTTTTTTCTGTCACATCTTCTCCATCAAGGAAAACATGATGACAAAGTTTAACCCTATGAAGTACAATTCCCAAGACCGTCTGTCTATTAACCTCGGCATGCTTCAATATAATTCGATTTTCTTCTTTACGCCAAACACGAGGTGTTACCATAAACTTTATTTGATAGCTGAAGTTTCGGCAGTTCGCCTTCTTCAGAGCCTGGAAAGGTCAAATTGTCCGCAATCCAGTCAGTCAAACATCTCCATTACTCCTTTAGAAAAAAATCACCAGACCTAAATTTCAATCGCATCAAGCACAAAATCAATCTTCGAATTACATTTAGCAGGACGTTTGCGAGGTGTTTCCTGCTTTGAAATACCGTTTTCATGTGAATACAACAACAATATTATCTAATTGTCGTGACCTTTCTTACATTCTGTCGTTCTCTAACTTCCTTGTGCAAATGCAGTTGCTTTTATGAAACGCCCAAAAGCCTTATTAGCCATGTGTAGCAGTGAGAATGAATTTACCCGTTGTTTATTTTTTCATATATTGAGCTAATCGCGTTTACTTTGGCCACTTATAGGTATTTCAATTCTAGGTTGGCTAAGGCACCTCCTAACAAGATAGAAACTCAGTCTCCTAGCATGCTTTCTCAAGTTTCGAAATAATGTAAAAAGAGAAAAACTTCTATCCGAGTTCACCAGACTTATCAACCTAGAGCCCTTCACTCGAATGCGATGATGTTCTCGCTGTTACCTAGTAGTGATATAAAATTTTCGCAGATGACTTTGGAAAGACATGATGACATAGCAGCCTGCTCCAGCTACAGGTGAAGTGGTAATGTGCAGCTACAAGCAGCAACTTTATGCATGTCCCGCTATCATATGGTTATTCTACAAATTATAGTACTTAGTGTATTAAATTCTTTTCCTCGCATTCATCGCGCCAAAGGCTTTCGACTAATTCGCGTGTTTTTATGACTGATGCTTGGAGATTTCTCCTTCATGAATGTCGCAGAATAATTGTCGAGTCAGACTTTTTACAATCTCGAAGATAGTCAGGACAGGGCGTTGCCAGTCATTACAAGAAAGTGTTAAGAAGCGGAGTTGCAGCGGCACCTAGCTTCCTGAAAACTTCATCATATTGTGTTCCAGTCTACTCGGTCACCGATCTCTCTCTTTGAAGTTCCATACGTGAGATAACAATCAAAGCAGCGTTGTCATTTCGAAATTCGACATGCTTTCCATTACAGATCCGAATCACAACATTTAGAGTCAGCCGTGCCGTGTCTTCCTTCTTTAAAAGGAAGCATGCATTCTCATTAATTTGTTATTCTGACAACGTTTTTTTGAGCCTTTCATGAGATCTAGTATGGCACTTATACAGTGCTAGATACGTGTTTCGCATTACAGCCTCATCAGTAGCACGGTGCTTTTCGGTTCAGCCAATCCTCGGAGGGATATGAAAAGATAAAGGATAAAGCTCTTGCATGTTGATCAATCCCTGAGAAATGCACCACGATTCGTCCTAATTTTTAACTTCGTTTTATGTGACTGGATACATATCTGGCCTTTTTCAATGGCTCGTGCTGGTCTACCGCTGTATCGAGTCAGCGCTGCTTATCCTTCCATACAAGTCTGAGACCTGTCTGGTGCCAATTTACCACCCGAAGGAATAGGTGCCCTGGTGGGCCATGAGGGTAAGATCGAAGCATCCACCATGTGTGCAGCGCAGAGCACTTCTAGCCGCTGCGTCACTTTCTTCTTGTGTTCTTTGAAAATATATACCTCCCACTACTAAAGGAGTCGACGCCGAATTATTTGAATCATCTCATATCGCGAGACTCAATTCAGCCGACTTTGCAGTGATCAACAGTCGACGCTTTGGCTGGCAAAATTTTGTTTATTCTGATATTTCAACAATCGAGTGACTTATCAGCGTTATTAGAACATTTCGTCCAATTATAGGAGCTCGCCAGCTCAAAGTTTAAATAGAAAATGTAGCCCATAGCGTCTCATTTAGCATCCTTGTAATGGACGTCTCTACTTTTTTCCAGTGTTGAACTTATACCTATCCTGTTTATTTAGGAAGCCACCATAGAGAGTACAAGTAACCCTGATAGAAGAAGTATAGGTCATACCGATGAGCAGTTTGCAACTTTTTTTTCAATCATCAATATCTTACACGGCATTTCAGCGCTCGCTGAAGTGGTTTTTCGCGTTTATGTGTGTTAAAAGAACATTGTCTTTCAGTTGTTATGGAAGTCTGCAACGATTCAACGCCGTGGAACATTTGTATAGATTCAAGTCCTAGATGCGCCGTGGGCATTTTTCCGCTACAAAGTTATCCCTCTTTACACTGAACTTTCCACACGCAGTGGACATTTTTAGAGAGTGCAACACATAATAATTTTATAAAGCATTCTAAACGAAGTCGCGGCTTGAGTTCTCCTGTTCTTGCCGTTGACTTAACAACTCAATACGATTAATTTGAGAAGATCCTTTCCTTTTGAATTCGGCGCCAATCCATCGTATACACTTGATCTACTAGAACATTAGCGCGAAACATAAATTTCTTCTAATAAGAGTTCAAAATCTTTGCCTCTCCAATAACGACGAATCATATTTGAGTTTCCCGTGCTTCTATTTACACGTATTTAGTAACACTGATTCTCAATCTGTACAAAAGAACATCAAAAGCACTATTGTGTTTGTCCATATGCATCACGTTCTAATAGTTTGAATGTGCGTGAGGAACGAATCTGAGATGGCCGTCAGAAGCGAAACAGCACGTGCTCGGATTGTCTCCAAATATTCAGAATTGCTTTCACCAAATCCTTTCAGCTCTGCAACTTTAAGAACTAATTTTCTAGGCAATCAACTGAAACATGGAATGCACAAACGCTACAATGGAGCTAACTTTTCTGCTATGTCTCTTCTTCGTGGTATCACTGGTTTTCGCCTGTGGAACAGTGCCACTTGGTCGAAGGTATCTGATAGAAGAGTTTTCTAGGGATCAAATCCTCTGCCTGGTTGATGCTAAATAGGCTCAGATATCACTAAAGCCGCAAGGTCCATAACCTTGAAAGATTTCTTTACGGATCAAAACTTTTCGAAATTAGAGACCTTGTCACTGTGGACGAAATATATAGCCGTTCAGTTATTTTTTTCACGTTTCCAATTTGGGGACTAAAACGCCTTCGATTTTTAATAATTTCAGAGGAGATTTTAAACACAAAAGCTTCCATAAATGATGCTCACCTGTTGATTCGCATTTCGGTGATCGCCCCGATTATTATGAAATTCAGCATCTATCTGATAATCTGTCATTTCCATAGCAATCCGTAAAATGCTTCACTTTCAAAAACTCGTAAACGCGGCAAAAGTTTCGTTAGAGAGCAGGGAACATGGTGTTTTTTTTTTGTACTGGTTCTTACTACTCCATTGTTTTATCGAAAACGCAACGTATTTCTGATTAATGAACGATTGCGAGGAAAAAAATGGGGAGAAAACATGTATTTACTTCTGATAGCAAAAGCACCATTTTTGCTGTAATAAATGGGCGTGGAAGCAGTTCTACAAGCTGTCGTATCATTTGTGCAGTAATAATCACATCGGACACAGGCATCAATATAAGAGAAAGTAAACATCGTCCACATCTAAATTCAAATGAAATTATATGTTTACATTTTGCAGAAAGAAGAGTAGCCTTCAAAGTGAGTGGATTCACCCTGCCTGTTAGGATGACTTGGACATCTAATCCTACAGTAGCAGCAAAGAATGCTGAGATTCTGAGGAGCGAAATGGAGGTTCAATCACTCGTACAGCGTCTAATAATGCATGCTGTGAGTTTTACGAAGAAGTATGTTGCTTTCGTAGCAGAGCTTTCGTGGTTCACCTGATGGAAGTTAGTTGGACTTGCGTTTGACATTTCCAGGTCACTGATGTACTGGAAGAACAGGGTCGTCGTGCCGGTCTTGTTCCTGCTGTGATATCTGCCATTCTGGAATCAGCTTTCTATCCAAGCTTCTTACAGTCCACTTCAATGCGAAGAAATGGTCGCCGCAAGCGGAGAAATGGGTTTGTACTCGAATCCGTCACGAATTATTTATTCCATCAGATTTTGCTGATGGAAACTAAGCAATGACCACACACAATCACAATATTTTCACGGCTTATAGAGAAGCCTAACTCATTCATTTTTTGAAGTTGCTGGGACATCAAAGTTTTGAAGCCGACAAACAATCACACATTGTAATGCAGCGTTCCAGAGCTTAGAATTTTGAGCGAATTGGATTGTCTGTAGTAAGTTTTGAAGGACAGTACTCCACTCTTATAGGACGATTGTGATGAATTTTTAAAAGCGGCTTCTTATCATAATCATCATTGATCGGAAATTTACTACTTTATGCACGAGCACGATGTTGTAAACAAAAATTTTATTCGTTGCAGCACCAACGACGTTTTAACGGTTCTGCCTTTTCAAGAACTAATTTTTAGTAAATACTTACGCGAGGTTAGTGTACCTCATTCCAAATCAATGACTGACGTTCCGATGTCTCCACCTTCTACAGGTTCAACGTACTTTGCAACGTTACTGGTATAATTATGTAATTCGGCCATGGTACAAGTAAAAATCTAAGAAGTCTGTGAAACTCACTTCATTCAAGATAACCACTCACCGTGTTATTCAGAGTGTAAGGACTACCTTTGTTCTTTGCGCGGGTTTACATTCGACCTCGCTTCCTGTGTCAGTAAGTCATATCGAACAAGGGTGTTACCGATTGACCAGATTAGAAACTCATGAGATAAAATTTCACATTATTTTTAGTATTCAGATACTCTTCCTTTTCGTTCATTTCTGGATCTTCTATATTAATCAAAGAAGCCTCGAGGATCTTTTGTGTCGAGATTTTCGACTCGCCCCCAGGATTTTAACTACCACCCTAAAGTCGTCACCATTACATCTTTCGGTCCTGTGTGTAACTTGAGAGTGCTTGTATTACTTCTTGATTTTTCGTCTAAGTGTTATTTTATGCAGAAATAGAATGGGCGTTTCGCTCCGCATATGATTTCATCACTACATATCTTGCAATAGAAAACATATATAACGTTTCTATCAAAGCAGTTCCCGTTTCTAGCATTACGAACACAAAACGCAGCCCTTCGCCTCACATTGACGGCTCACTTACTTATTGACTCACGTACAAGCGATTTCGAATCAGTTAGCGAATTAATGTTACTTAATGACTTTATATATTTGGTTAAAATTATGCAATTTTTACGGATTCAACCAGAGCTTTTCAGGCATCTTCTAATAACAGCAATTAATCGCTAGCTATGGAGGGCAAATTTGAAGCAATCTCACCACTAAAATTTGGTGCACAATTCTTTTCGTTGTGAGGCCTGTCCTTCTTTTGACTTGACCCTAGTAGCTGCTCTGTCGTAGTCATTCAAATGGCGTTTTTGCCGCTGTTGAATCAACTAACTTCTTTCTTTCTTGCCTCTCGTTCAAACACTTGTAGCTGCTCACTACCTGTTTCGCACAGGTCTCTTTTGATCGATGAGAGCCAGTGGACTGGATATGGATTGCTTGCCTTTGATGTCATTTTGTGATGTAGCCACTTTTGGTGAGGTGCGTTTGAACGTTCGAAAACGGAAACCACCTCTCTGTAAACTTTCCTTGCAAGAACTTCATATACTCAAAGTGTCTGACCGAAGTTAAAGATTTGTCCGTCTGCTCATATGTAGTGCGATGACAGAAGGCAATTATCTATCTACCAAAAGTAAAGTATTGGACGGACGACTGAAAGCTGGTGCATCCTCTTTAGACATGAAAGCTATGAACAGGCTTTGTGCTGATCGTTGCTACACCTCCTCTAACCGGTCCCGAATTTTGCCTTGTGAGGCCCCTGAACCGCAATTAGGAAACAGCAGAAACGTCAGTCAGCTTTGTAAAGATGAGAAGTTTCTGTTGACAACCTTTTGTCTGTCCATCAATAAAATGAAGACTTCGATAAAGTTGCAACAGAGCGAACATAGCGATTAATTTGTGTATTGCTAACTGCTGCCACTGACATTTTGGAAAAGCGAAATTGAACATAGCGACATTTGAACGATGACATTAGTGGAAGCGCTTCATCACAAACACTAATGAAGGACGAAACAAGTTTATTTTCACAATTGGACCATTGGCCACCGTACGAAGCCAGCCATTTCTCGAAAGCTTTTTATTTTGAATCACTTACGTATAAGTATTTCCGAGTAATTCCACACCAGTTGTAGTTTGGTAGAGAAGTGACCATATGGAATTTTCAGAGAAGATCAAGAAATATGCTTGGTTGTTCGTTGTTGCTCGTTGTTTGCTCGTTGTTTGCTTAGTGCGTAGTTGAAAAAAGACAATCATTGAAAAAAATTGTTACAGCGGGACCAAAGGGAACATGCTTTACCAGCGGCAACACAGTGACCAGCATATGCAACATGCTGCAGCCTCGGGTGCGGCGGCAGCCTCAGCAGCAGCCGGTCGAGTGTAATGTAATGCAACGCTCTACCGTACCAGTACAACATCGGACTATTTCTGGAACACTGTCGGTCAGATTACTTATCATCTCTAGTAAAAGGTTTATGTCAATATAAACATTCCATTAAGACCACCAATATAATCATGGCATATTGGTCGACTCAAATGTGGCAGGACATGATGAATAGAGTGGCTCGTTCCTTAGCATCTGGGTCATTCCGGATTGCAGTTCTTTGGAGTTTCTGTCACAGTTGGAAGTTGATAGATGAAATATAATAAAGCCTTTTCCATGTATAAAATTCATTAATTGGATAGTTAATGCAACTCCATTCTAAACACAATGTTTTCTTCTTCAAATCACTTCACAAGATTGATTTTTCTACAAAAATTCTTTCCATCACTGCTTTTATAGCAGTCTTTCGATGCTAACCATATATCTAAGAAAGCTGATTTGCATAACTCGGAGCCTCAGGCAGGAAACTGATCAGCGCTTTACTTTTATTGGTCTTTGGTAGCCTTTACGTTACAAAGACCCTTGCTGTTCTCTAATTTTTCATGCTACATTCGGTAAAGAAATTGTCAACGGCTGTACATATAGCATCATAACACTGGACAGAATAGCAGAATAAAGAACTATTATAGATTATATAAATCCAATAAGTGTTTGTTTGACGGGGTTCAATGCTGATATGAGCTAACAGACTGATTCCGTTGACAGTTGGTTGTTAGGAGCTTTGAGACCGCTAATTTTGTGGGTGATGCTGCATTGAACCCTCTATATAGGGAGCATATTTCCCACAAAAATTGACTGAACCGAAGGCACTGTGCTACTGATGCGACTTTGAGGCCGAAATACGTGTCTAGCACTGAATCAGCACCATAAAAGACTTCAAGAAAGGCTCAATATATACCTCAGTGGTGTGTGGAACCACTTCCCGAGCTAAGACTGGATGCTTTCCTCCCAGAAAAAATAAGGTTGACAAGCAAGAGTGAATGAGGACATTTTTGAGTCGCTTTTAGCATTTAGATTTTTTTCCCAGATATGATCTTCAGAAAGAGGAAGCGAAGACAGTTTGGTGGTGCAATGCCAGCGTTATATGGTGAATGTGGTATCGTGTTCTAGTTCACTTTCTCGATAATACGAAGGGTGGACTTTGTAATATGAGGCTGAGCGTTATCGTAGAGAAGAGTCATTTCGAGCGCTTCTCTCGCACCGCTGCGGCCAACATTCGGAGTTGTTCTTTGTGCGAAGTCGGCACTAAATGTTTGCTTGTTACTGATTGCCACTGACATGTGTGGCTAAAAAATAATTACCAGGCATGTTGAAATCTGAGGTGTGGTCCTAAGAAAACATTCGAAGTGAAAGATAAAAGGATAAAAGATAAAGCTCTCGGCGTTGATCAATCCCTGAGGGATGCGCCATGTATTGCACTTCAATTTCTAACTTTGTTTGAGGTGATTGAATGCATATCTGGCCTTTACTATGACTAGCGGTGGCCTCCGGCTGAACCGAGTCAGTGCTGCCTATCCTCCCAGACAAATTTGAGACCTGTCTGGTACCAATTTACGGACCCCGGAGGGATGGATGGCTTGGTGAGCCATGAGCGCGAGATCGAATCATTGACCTCGTGTGCGACGCAGAGCACCTCTAGCCACTGCGCCACATGCCTCATGAGTGAAACAATAGAACGAAGGAATTTAGGGGAGAACCCTTTAAGACAATTTGGAACTTCATACTGTGCACCTTGCACTTAAATTTTATGGACTACTGCCGGCAGTGCGGACGAATATTCACAGGATTCTGCCTTGCGAAAGAGAGGTAATTTCAGAAATTCTTTCTAATTTACAAAGGCCAACAACTGTCTTTGATGAGGAACTAAGATTGCTCTAATTTGGCTATTTCGGGTTACTAGTGAATATCACACACTACCAAAATTCAACCAAATTGATAACGAAGACGGTAGCTTTCTCAAATTACACTTGCTTGGCTACTATTGCAAATGGTGTTTACAACTCAGCGAGAGGAAAAGAAGACATGCTGAATTCCACACGACATATCAAAACGTATTATCTTTGTAAATGCCAAATCTTCTATGTATCTCAAAATAAAAACATGCAACTGAAAACTGCCTCTGGATCAAATTGTAATGATACATCCAATATTGTAGGAGAAAATGTTTTACTATCTTAAAGATAATAGTTAATGACTTAGGTATGTTGTGGCGGTCTCGTCAACCTCATCAGAGCCACGCACCCTGCATGCAACTCTCCCTACCGATAGCAGGGACGAGGAAGCGTTGTTCCGGTGAAACAACATAAAATCGTGGTTTTCACGTTTCCACCATTCTACTCCAATTGATGACATACGGATGTTAATTGGGCAATGCTTTTTGTGCGACTGGTTTACAAAACCTCGTTCTAAATGTTCAATGTTGTGAGAGAGATGTTTTAACCACTTACTCTGATGAGGTGGGCGAAACCGCTAAAAGGTGCGTAAGCCATTAACGCACCAACCTCGAAACGGCTTTATAACACTCTGTAATAAGTTTTTTATAACGACGCTCTATAGAGTGGTCGCATATAAGGAGCACTGGTTCAAAATGAAACAATCCGGAAAGCTGCACTATTGCAATTGAGAAGAAGCAAGTGCGCGGTTGCACCTGAGCTCTGAATGTCCTCAATGTCATTCCAGGAGTTTTTTGTGCGATAATATCAATGCTGATTTAGGTACAGTGATTAGTATTTGAGAAAGTGCGACGTGTCCATAAAGGAGGACATCAAGAACATCAAGACTTCATGCTTTGGATATAATGTTGAAGTGGTTTTTACCAAGAAATGTTCTTTTAAAAACTTTGATAAATCGCCTAATCACTCAAGTGTATGCAGTAACAATCAACCTCAACTGTTCATGTTTTATGCAAAGATCCATAATATTTCTAAAATGAGTTTATAGTTTTTCATTTGTGAATTTTGAGACTGTTTAAAAAGTAGAAAAGTCGAAGAAAAAATTATCATTAACTGCATTGAGAAATTACGCGTATGCGTCAGTTTTGACTTGGATCCACTGTCTTTCAAATTATTGTCATCTGTGCAGCTCATTTACTAAGGCAAAACGTTATTTAACTAATCGAGTAATCTGCTTGTAGATGACCACAGCTTGTCTAATAATTGTGCGTGCAATATGGGTAAGTACTGAAATCAGCTGCGCATGTTCTAGTTTTTGCACTGAAAATTCGAAGAGATGTATAGTCCATCAAGCGTCAGTTTCTACAAGGAGCATCTTTAAGAGGTGGTTTCTCTTAAATTTCGGTAGTGCATCAGAACCCAACTAGAGAATTTTAACTTATCAAAGTTGCTAACAGTAACCAGTGTTTGGTTAATTGAAGCTTTTGTCCAAACGAAATTATCATTCATAAGTCAAAAGCGACAATCATTTCTGTATTCCTTGCTAATAGGTGGTGAACTACTTTTTTAGTCTTAATGCGATTGCTGAAGTATTCATAGGTTTTGCATTAATTTGCAGTTATAGTTTTAAACCTCTCTAACAATATGATTCCATTGAACAGCAAGCATCTTGAACCTCTACACTGCAGGCTTTCAGTGACTATAATTAGGAAGTGAGGAAATATTTCATGAAGTGGTGCAATGTTGAGAACTTCCTCTATTATATCATTTCGACCACCATGCTTACCAAGAATTTTTGGTATTTCCTCCGTCAGTATCCATATTCAAAAACGTATGTTTTGCTCCTTCCAGGCATTCTAACACTCATTCAATAGCTTCAATCCTGAGGATTTAGGGTGGTGTATAGGGGGTGTAATCTATTTTTCGAATGGCTTTATATTGCTTGTACAGTGAAGGTAAAAATTTTATTGCACACATAAGCATTTTTCGCTGAGCAAAGCTTTTCCTCAAAGAAGTCAGCAATTACTTGATAGCACAATTTTGGAAAAATACAATAGTGTCCTTGGTTTTCCAAAAGAAAAGGCTTTTTATCGCGGTACAAGGCGGGATTAAGATTGTACTTCACAAGCGGCGCGCATACTTTGCACCGGTAGGCAGATGGATTTCGTCATTAGCATCAATTCGACGTCTTTCAATAATCAGTGGGTAGTTTGAATCTCGAGATTTTCCAAGGAATGCTAGCTTTTTGAAAAGAAGTTTCATAGCGCGCTGTATCAGTAAGAATAAATTCGCGCAAATTTGAGTGATTTTCTCAGAACATAGCTTTTCTATCAAATTCCAACAACCATGCGATAGCATAAACCTCAGCGATTTCAGTGATATGCTTGGTTATTGAGAAGGACTTCTTAGTGCGTTGTTAGAGCTAAAAGAACACAGGTTTCGCACTCGACAGGCCTTTCTGCTCCGGTATTTGGACGGATTTCGCAACACTGGCAAGAAGCCTTCGCGTCTTCGAGACCTTTTCAACAAACGACATCAAGCCACTGCGTCTCAAACTTTTTCCAAATAATCTCTAGCTTTTAGTGAAATCTTGTTTTCAAGTATTTTCACTCTGCCAACTACTGGAAAAAATAGTCAGGTTCCTACAAAAGCATGGCATGCTACAAGATAAACGCCGGTGCAGGAAGGGTTATTAAATGAAGCTTCAATTCTGTTGAGAAATTGTACGATGCTGCAAGTACAGTTGTCGTGACAGGGTCACAATTAGAGTTGCAAAACTGGTTCGAGAACACTTGTTATTCCTTCGCAGTTGCTGGCGTGAATCATAGGCAACCATGACTTCGAACATTTATATGAGGAAAACAGCTGCCGAGAGCTTGACTCGACACAGTGGTGAAAGGACTGAGACATGGTCGTAGAAAAAGATGAGTCAAACTTCATAGAGAGGAAGGTTATTGTTGGACGTGTGCTTCCCCAGCAATGGATCCCTGGAGGAATTTGCCGTGAAATAAAGCAATGTCTTTAACAGTGGTTCCAGATGGCAGAGCATCAACCTTCCTGGCTGCCATAGAAAACAACATTGCCAAAGGCTCTACTCGTGTTGTTGGAAGGGCTACATCACGCGCCATATAGCAGAGATGGTGTCCAAAATTTAAGGTCAACCATCGTCATACTTTTGCCGATCCAGACATACACATTAACATTCAAAAGATTTAAAGAATGTGGGGATTTGCAAAATTGCGGAACAAACGGCACCGATGCACCGGATGTCACCTTTTGGAGTCGTACCTGGCTGTTGCTTCAGATCACATAGTTTGGTGAGAATGTTTGAAGTCATTTTCAAAAGCGACTCAGTTTTTTCGTCTTCTGTGCCTCAAGTGTAATCTCCATTGTTCATAGAGATAGTTTTAGTGTCGTCGTTGAAAGCAGTAAGAGAATTTTAGCCTCCAGCGTCTTAAATGTGATCCTTGCTGTACTGTAGATTTGTCGATATTTGGTGAGCAATATATCATCTTCAAACGCGATTTTCTTTGGAAGCATGTGAGGGCGCAGAGATGATTTTATTGTCCAAAAGTCGTATGTTTTATCTAGAGTTTTTTGAAAGCGGAAAAAAAGCCTTAAATCTCATAACCAAATCGCACGTCGCATGTAAATTGTTCTGCATGACCGACACGGCGCCAAGTGCAAAACTCAATATTCTTTAGCTGTAACAACACGCTAAAAGGCTTCTTTAAAACCAAGCATATATCGGTAAAAAAGGTGATATTCGTGCCTTTGAATGGTTAATAAGAATCTGAATGGCTGTATCCAGCGAAAAATGCTTGTGCGTGAAAAAAACTCTGTTTCTATTGTTACAATATCTATTGTTTTTATTGTTATAATCTCGAATATAAAGGCCAATTCAGGAAAAAATACACTGTACAAATTCTCGAAATTTGAGCTATATGACTAACAAAATATCTAGAAAGAACAAAAAAAAATACGTGTTTTGAATATGGCTGCGGATAAAGGAAAGTGCCGAATTTTTTTAATCATCAACATGTCGTTGACTGCCAATTGAAACACGAAAGCAACTTTGTGATGTGGTGAAAACTTTTGAAAACACGGAACAATGAGTTTAAGATTTCGGACTTCTGCTATCATCCAGTTTCATAACGATTGAGTTTCATCCTTCAAACGAAGGTGGTTGTAGTTTCAGTAAGCTTACAATGTAGTTAAATATTTATTAGATGCTTGTAGATAATTGAAATGACACAGTAATCACAACTTTCTACTGAATCTTTCAAAGTTTCTTTAGTATCTCTTCAAATTTTGCTCGAATACCTTCTAAATAAAACGCTCATTCTGCTTGAGCAAGCGAATGTTAACGATTAATTTCCTTACAAATGTGAAATGACAAAATCTTAACAAGGAATAGTCGATGATGATTCATATGGCCGTTTCCTAAAAACAGAAACCATCGTTTTCACAATGCCAACAGGCTGTTCGATTCGCCATTGTTGCAGACTAAGCGAATTAATCAAAACGAACTTTTTGCCAGAAGTAAACTACGTGTTATTGAAAATAGGACAGCAGGACGAGATGATCGAAATTGAAACCGGATTCAGTTGGATACCCAATCCTGCAAGCTCTCAAGCAGTTTTTATTAATCATTAGTATAATCCGATAACATATTTTAAGCCTCTTATGAAGCGCAATAGGGGACTAGTAACACTAGACGTACGTTTCGACTTTCTTGTACATTATCTTAAGTAGCACGTGCCTTTTTGTTCAACCGAGCCCTACATATGAGGGAATCGGCGCCGAAAATCTTACACAGCACGCCCGGTGAAAGATCCCCTGACATTGCACTGGCAGTCGACAGGGTGAACCGAAAAAGCTTGTGTTACTGATGAGGATTAATGTGAATGCCAAAACGTACTCTAGCACTATCGATGTCATATCAGACCTCATGAAAGTTCAAAATATGTTATGAAAGCATAATGTCTTGAGAAATATCAAAGACAGTTGCAGAGAAAGATGACCACTAATAATTCCCTGTCAGCATCACTATGTAGTTTCCTCGTTGACCCGCACTTTCTATGCTCCAAGACGTTCCAGAAATATTGAGAAGTCCGTCCCACTATCGTCTCTACGCTGTCAATCATAATAATTGGCTTGACAATTCAATACCGCGAACACACAGAATTGAACCTTGAAGTCAAATTTCACCGACAAATCATTTAGTCGGCTGATTAACTCGAGTCTTCATTTTTATTCGTTTGTTCACTATGAGCGATCAGTGGCTCATTTAAATGATTCCTTGAGCAACTTGACGGGTATTATTTCCCTGATGGGAGTGTTTTATATTCACCATTTAATCGAGAATGGCCACGAGAAGCTCACATGGCTTTGCTGTGCTAATCCACTCTTAAAGGTTTTCTTTTTGGGAATGAACTTTCAAGAACCCAAACAACTGACCACGCTCAATGATTGATAAAGTCTTTCGATTAGTAATCGCGTCACCCAATAACTGTCAAGCCACCATTAGGCTGCAAACCTCCCAAAATTAACATTACTTTTGTCTAATAGGTAAGCAGGAAGAAACAGACATCTGTGGAGTTCTTCACATTCGCCGCCATTATCCGTGAGAATAACTGCTAATTGAGAAATGATACCTAAGAGAATTGAGTGGTGAGCAAAAACGCGGCCCCAAGCGGGAATCGAATCCACGTTTAATCCTATCCGGGGACGCGTGCTCTACTACTACACCACTGAGGCACGTTTGCCCGACCACTCATTCTTCAACATCTCAATGTTAGCTATCAGCTACCAACCTTTGACAAGTTTGGTCGGCTACGCGATTTGAAAAAAAAAATAGCGAAGTGATACTTTGACATACATGGTATACGAAAAAGTCTGCAATTTTTAGATCTGCATGAAAATAAACCATCATCGGGCTAAAACAAATGGTTCGGAACGGCAAGCAAAATCGTTGCACGCAGCCGTAATGGCAAAGTAACGCTCGATTTCCAGGTATCAAATTAAGATTTGCTTTTCCGTCTCTAAATAATTTTGAGTTTCTCGTTTTATTCAATGCATTACTGTTACTTTACACACTTACACGCTTTTGGAGTAAACAACGCAATCATAGTTTATGACTATCAGTTAGTTGTACCAAGTTGTTAGAAAATAGGTTAAGACACACATCTTTAAGTTTTGATATTTTTCATTAGATGCAACACTCAAAAGTCATTACGCTGATTGGCAATCAGAAAGACATGAATAGTTCGTTGTAAAAAAATGAATAATGAATGCCATTTGTGTTTATTTAACCGCTTACAGTGGTGGTATGATGTTTTAAATATATGCCCATTAATGTAGAGCAATGTGCAAAACTTTCGCGTCAGGCGTGACTAGAACCAGCACCTCGTTCTCTCCGGGAATGCGTGCTCTATCCGTTTACACTACTGACGCCCTGAAATGTATGAAATTCAAAGAAAACTTATACAAAGAATCATTTATTATAAAGCCGGAGCAAGCCTTGATAAAGCTCGCATTCATCACTTTGTGAAGTACTTCAAGAAAAGTGCATTTTTTCACTCAAATTTTTGAACGGTCAACAACAAATTATCTTTGCTCATACATTAGCACCGGTCAATAACTTACCTTCGTTGTGTTGAATTGATATTTGTACAATCGATAAGTACTACTTCCTGCTTTCTCACCAAACTATCAGTAGTCACTCCATGGCTTGAGAATATCTTAGTACTGATCTTAGATTTCAAAGGAGCCTTCTAAGAACATAGTACCAACCAAGAGTAATATACGCCTCGCTTTCAAAGCAGGAAATCCGCTGCTCGAACCGTTTCTTTCTTAGTAATTACGAAACAAAGTTCAAATTTTGGAAAGCTCCAGCTTTATATAGAATGGATCACCATGAAGCGATTTTTTTACACCTAATTTTAGTGTGAGGAGCTCTCATACAACTTAGCAATCCGCATTTTTCATTACGAAAACAGGACCCTTGATATACACTGCTGCAATATCGTGGAAAGAGATGAGAAAAAAAGGCTGAAATGCGCAATAGTGGAAGCACCTCGCTTTCATATTCAAAAGTAGGAACATGAGGTAAAAAGTTGGAACTTGGATAAGTCGAGATTATTCTATTGAAAATATGCTCGCGAGAATCCCTTCAACTATGCGTATGTTAATATAGAGATAAAGCTTCCTTGAAATCAAAGTTCACTATATCACCTGTATCACCTGTCGTCCCGTTGATCGTCGAGTGACTCCAGCGGGTACCAGCAACTCTTCCATTTTTCCCTATAGCGTGCAAGAGTAGCCCAGTGGGTCCTCCTCGCTCTAGGGATTCGCTGAGCATCATATATTTCTTCCATCGCTTTCGTGAAGAAATCGGACCAACGGGTCAGCGCTTGACGTTCCGAGGAATCCAGTCGGTGAAGGCTCTCGTCGATCGGTTGTCGTTGAAGCGCATCACGTGTTCGGCCCACCTTATTTTCGATATCCTGGCGTGTAGAACGGCGTCTCTGATTTTCACTATATACCTGCCAACAAATCGCGATGTGAAGTCAAACAACGAGCCAATTACCGAGAAAAGCCTTATCTTCTTTCTTTGGTGGACCATACTATAAAAGTCCCTTCGAAAACAAACTCCGTATAAAAATTAGTATTTTCTAAGGTATCCAATGAGCACAAAAACATTGATGAAACTGGTTGAAAAGGACTTCTTTCTAGCAAAGATGTATTTTTTCTCATGGAACTAAAGGATTTTTTGACACGTGATCGTTCTTTTTGCTCTAAACATCCCCAGTAATGTAGAAAGCTGTGCAGAAACGAGCGTGGGTGATGCAATGGTTAGGATACACCCTAAATATCTTTAGAAAAGTTTTTTGGTGGCATCCTATATATTCGCAACGACAAGGCACCTTTAATATATGAGCATCACATGTAAGCATCAAGAAACCCATTATGGTCCAAGCAACGAGCTATCTAAATTGTGCGCGGAGCGTTCTTTTTTTCGTTCCTACAGAGCTCCAGCAAGACTTTTTCAGAATAAGATTGAGTCTCAGATTCGCAGGGATTTTTCTGTCATCTACTAAAGCTCAGTGAAAAGCTATCTACAGACTCTGACCGAGCGCCTAAGCAAGCAGAATGTGAAAATATTTTCTTTTCCGTCGTACAACGAAATAATAAGAGGTTTTTAGGCATATTATTAGTATAGCCGAAAATTAAGCTTTTTTACAATTACTCTTAGTCTGAAGAAAAATTTTTGTTCATAGAGAAAGACCTCTAAACAACCATGCATCAGCACAGTTACACATCAACACAAACAGATCAAAAACTCGGCTTCCATTTTTGATACGAAACTAGTGATTTTTAGAAATACAAGTTGTCTAGATAAGTGAACGGGTTTTCAGATAGCGTTAAAAGGGCATTTGATTCTCTTTGGTGATAAGGGAATAAAGGAGTATCCTACCTCATTCGCTGGCAGAAATCTTTGGTAGAAGTGTTAGCGATCATTCCAAAGCATAACACTGTAACATTCAAAGTTAAAATTACACGACTACGCGTTCTCCTTTTCTTATTTCGTTTATATTTCGACGTGCTTAGAATGCTATACTCGTTCGGTAGCATAAGTTTCTAACAACTTAGAGTATGCTTACTTTTTGAAAAGAATCTCTTGATAGCGCTGTAGGAGAAAGAAGAGGTTTGTGTTTTGCCCGTCGCCGGACAGAGTTCTTTCATTGAACTATAAGTAAATATTTAATAGTGTAATGTTTTTTAATTTTAACGCTGTGCTTATTTCTAGAAAGACCTTTTCTATGCAGTGCAACAGAAAGGTATGTCACCCGCTAAAGGGCGAATCGGTCGATGGATGTGTGAAAACGGGCACATTCGCCCTTTCTCCGCCTCCCATCACCCCATGAAATAGCCACGAAACGCCTTTTCGCGCATATGAACCAGTCCTATTTTGCCTATTGCACTGCAGAGAAACGATTTCAAGAAACTAAAACGGTGTTGGAATCGGCAAACATTACTCTGGCGAATGATTGCTGATAAACCAAAGAAAGAGCTCTGCCCTACGAGGAATATGCGCTTCTGCGATGCAAGGGATTTCTTCTGTAACAGTGTCAAAAAAAGACTTGCGCAAACCAGCCATATGGAGTTGTAACTATAGATTTAAGCTTTGGTATGATAACTATTTTAGCAAAAGTTCCTGTTCAGCGAATGAGATAGTATATTCATTTCTCTCCATATAACCGAGAAAAACAGACATTTTAGGCAGTCTGTACAAGACCCGTCATTTTATCTTGATAAGTGGCAGATAACAAAACAAATGAAACACTATTGGGCGTTTTTGGCATTTTACACTGTAAAAATTTATTATTTCAGTTGCTCAGCTTCTCTGCAAGGGGCTAAATTTCAGTAAGCTTTGTCTGTTTAAACTAAGTTTTCCGGAATGTCAATGCGCTATAATTACTTTCTTTTCATGACAGTGCAACCGCAGTGTCATCGTGCTGACGTGTCCCTTGCAACTTTTCGTTGCTCTCTCTAACTTCCTTATGCAAATGCCGATTTCCATATGAAAAGCTGACATTTTGTTCTATTAGCCATGTGTCAGCGCAAATGAACGTCCATTTTGTTCGTGTTTCTAGAAAAGAGTTCATTATATCTCCTTGAGTTATTCATAAACAATCAAATGACACTGTAACTACGCAGCTTTTTACCTCATAAATGTCAAATCTCTCTGTATGGTTTCCAGAACTTTGAGAATACTTAAGGGGAAAGAAGAGCGTTTGTTTTCGAGATCAAATTTCTCAATAATGCATCTTTTCCTCATATGTCCGACAAAGTATTCTTCGTTACCTGAAGAGCACAAATATTCAGTGGTCGCTGTGGAAGGTAGTGACGTAGCATTCAGCGCCGGCCTTACGCGGCAAGTTCTGTAGTCCAGCTCTAAGTACCGTTTTCTACACGCTTCGCTATCACATTTTTACTGTGCGAACTCTGGTATTTATTGCATTCATCGTGCCCTTGCATTCATCGTCTCAAAAGTTCTCTAATAATTTCATCGCTATCTTGGATGTCGCAAAAACTGGTTTAGTCGAAGCTTCTCGCAATCTCAGTACAGTCCTTATAAGATGTTCCTAGCTGAATGCAAAAAGTGTTGGGAGAAGAGGCAAACCAGTACCTTGCTTCTGATGACTCCTCATAACGTACTTCAAAAAAGCACTCGGCCACCAATTTCTTCACTTTGAGACCCCATCCATACTAACGAAAAAACGTTGCGATTCCTAAATTACGGCAATTCCTACTATAGAACCGAATCAGAATTCATAAAGTTATCACTGTGGTGTTTTCTCACATCCTAAATGGTGCGTGGATTCACATGATCTATGTTAACTATTAAGCAGCACTGCTAAACTAAGTTATGCATTAGCTCGATCCCAAAATCGATGAGCAGACTGCGACTCCTTGACTGTAAATCATGTGCCCACATAACCTTATCTACCAAATTGTTATGAGCAGTCCCCGTAAACAGGCAAGGTCGTGAAATACTCTCATTGAAATCTGATGCGCAAAATACGTCAATACTTTTGGACGCAAATTTTTATTCATCTCTTGTTCTGCAAACGTGTTCCTCCTTGCATAGAAATCTTTTGACATACCTAGGATGTCGAGCAAGAGGTAATAAAGCAGAAATGATCTACAAAGCTTTCTGAACAAAGCTGCAATCTGTTTTTTTGTTGCACTTGCTATCAGCGCGTGAGCTCCATGAGCTCAATTGGATCATGAGCTCAATTGGACCATCACCTGTTTAGGTTCGTGTTTGAAAAACTGTAGGTATTATTAACACTTACAGTATATTGGTAGTTTTTGTCTTTACATGCAATGTACCAACTGCCACTGACTTTCAACCTCATATAATTGGATTTCGATTGATTTATTGTTATCTCTAGTAGAGTTAGTCGCGAGTACACGGGGCGCGCTCGAGTGGTAGATCAACGAAATGTTCGCAAACCAGAAGCAATTATATCCCTCTCAAAGAGGCGAATACATCAAGAACGGACTCTTTATTTCTTCAGAACCAACTCAACATAACTTTATTTCCACCAATCAAATTAGCCAAAAGCCTTCTTTTAGGTGACTAAAAAGTGCCTAAGAGGATTCACCTTTGACAAACAAGCAGCTCATTTTTCCGTAAGGGGCTGACGCACTACCCGTAAATACTAACTCACTCGATCAAGGCTTTGCAACTGTCGATTGCGCACGGAAAGCCAAACGCAGGAAAGAAAATGAGCCTAATTCCCTGACCCAAAATGAGTCTCTCTGATTACGCTTACTTGGGAAGGACGAGTACGAAAAACCTTTCAAATTCTCAGGATCAGAGTGAATACTTACAGTATTGTATAAGCAGTGTTACTAGGCTTTCAAAATCGCAGCGGACTAAGGTGGCAGCTTGTACTTATGTCACACGTGTACTTACAGAATTTCTACAGACTTATTGGTGCAAGCAGGAAAGATCGAATAGGATGTTATTGGTTTGAGTGAGGCGCGAAGACGCCACCCATTTCAAGCTGTCTGTGACAGTGAAAAAGGGTCTCCCGAAACATGAGATGGTATAGGTGGCGGCGGCGTGGATTTTTCAGTCAAAACAAGATTGATCACAAGCATCGATTGATTCAAACAACGTTAAACTCAAATCGAACGATTGCGGTTGAAAAAATGGGGCTTAATGCCGGCTTCGATCACTTTCGATGCTGACAAACCAAGATCAAGCTGTGATCAAGGCGAAGTCAAAGCGTATATGAACTTCGAGTGGTCTTCAAAGAAGCTTTTGATTTTCCTAAGTGATTAAGATAAGATTCCTAAGATGAAGGTTTCAACACAATATTGGACTTAGAAAAGTTCATGAAGAGAGTCACATTGAAACCCACGGGGACTGCAATGGAATGGTAATGGACGATTTTCTTCATTGCCCTTATGAGGCTGTATGTGTTCCGTCATGGTGTCGGAGTACAATAATTCTGATTTTGTAATTAGCAAATCTTCGCTGGGCTTTGCGAATTCTTTTCTCACCCTTTATAGCTTCGGTCATTACTGTCGCGTTTTTCTCTTTGCGGTCATTTTTTATCGCTTCGGTACAACGCTTGGTAAGTTCGGGCCCATGGATTCGGTTGCCTGTAGCTCGTGCGATTCCGCGCTAACCTGTCAGCTCAAGTGCTTGCGCAGATAAGTGTCTTTCCGTGGCTTTAGGGTTCTCGGCTTTCATAGCGCTGACGTGAAGATGTTGAATGAGCTGATGGTATTCTTCGCCGATGTTGTCAACAACTAAGAGCCGAGTAATGATTTGATCACACCCCAGTTTATGACAGTTCTGAGACGTCATTGTTCAACTTTAGCTGCTTTCTTTCCTTTCCGCAATAAATAGATCGTTGCGCGAAGGAAAAGATGGTCTGGCCCCGTGTAAAACTTAAGAACAACAGCGACGTCGGTTGGGCAAAATTTCTGATTTATTAAGATGTGGTCTATTTCGTTATAATATTCGCCATTGCGAGGCTCCCAAGTCCACCGTTTAGAGTGGGGCTTTTGAAATTGTGAGTTACCATGTATGGTTCTAGTCGTCACGATAAACCCAAAAAGCCTCTCATCCTGTTCGCTACAGTCTAGTCCGTAAGCCCAATGTGACGTTCTTCAGGCGTTCTTCTATGCCTAGTTTTTGCCCTAAAATCTCTAGCAAGGGCTTTGAAAAAATCTATAAAACTTTACGCGGTTCATACAGAACGCTTCGACTTTGTCTCAGTCATAGCTTGTTGCATAAGCAACGAAGATAGTCAAAACCGGCGTCGATCCATATCACTTCAACCGCAGTTATGCGATTCTGGTTATTAATCATTAAAATAAATTGATGTTTATGGTCAAATTCGATTTGACGATAACGTAACACCTCCGACATCTCTGCGTTCGCATGCTTCAAGAATCAGTCATTGTCCACGTAATAAACAGCGTCAAACGTATGACGTCTTTTTGTTTCAGCCAGGCCAATGACTTCGTACCTAATCCTTCATTTTGCATTGATAAATTTTTCATAGCGGATTCGTATGCAGGTATTTATGCGTTATAGCTACAGGTCGTCACTTTAGTCTGTGCCGTTGACAGCCTAATTTGTCCTGAAATTTCAGCAGCCTCTTCGTACCCATCTTATCTGACGCTGCCGTAGCTCATTTGTTGGAGGCGACTCCTAATAGCGTCACACGTACTTCCCTGCCGCTTTATTGTAGGCTTTTGGCCTTTTTTGACACGTGAAAAATAGAGGTCTTATAAGTCTCCGATGCAAATGCAAGGTGCTCATTCTCTGAATCCACCTGCATCTCGAGAAGCGCATGGTCGCTTTTGGTTCGCGTTAAATTCCCCTGTCCACCACCTGAGAACGCGCTGGCGCGTACGCGCGACTAACCGGGCGTGATCTTTCAATGGAGATCCGTGATATCTGGCAATTTAAAATGAAAGTGAGGAACCTGCTTACAGAAAGTGCTATAGCGCAAAAAAAGCCATTCTAAAAATAATTTGCCGTAACAAAGTTTTCCGCAATCTGAGCTAGTGAATGAGTACTAAAACTTTCAGAAAACCAGGAAACGTGATGTTCCCAAACGATTGAAAATGGGTGCGGAGAAGGGAGTTATACCATCAGAAAGAACGGATTTTGACAAATTCCGACAGCGTTTGTTCAAAAATTGAATTTTGAGTAAATCTGGTCTAAAACTATGTTCATAGTAGATGGATTGGTCTCGTATGCCTTATTCATGTTCAACGGAATATATTTGTCCAAATGCTCGAGTTACGTCAGTTTATGAGAGAAATTTGATATAAACGAATGGCTTACTTTGGAGCTAGGCAGAAGATAGCGAATTGCCTGGAGAGCGTTTAAGAGGATCGAAAATGTAGTAAACATGACGTAGTACATTCAACTCCATGTCCACCTTTTGACTCGACAACTATCCTTGCTTCAACGTATGCAGCAGAAACCTGCTCACTACATGCCTAACGCACTGCCAGAGCGAGGAAGAACCACGGAGCGATTGCTGGGAGCGATAGAGAAAAATAGAAGTTCTATTGGTGCTCGTTGGAGGCACTCGATGATCAGAGGTACAACAGGTGACACAGGTGATGATTGGACTTTGACAAGAAGCTAGTTTTCGTTCATCGTCATCACAGCTGAATGGTATCTCTTCAAATGCGCAGTAGAAAAGATATTGAAGATGGTCGTCATAAACAGAATAGCTGTCACACGAATATTCTTTAGATATTTACATAACAGCTTCATCTTTTTCCTGCTCTTCAATCTTATGGTCCAAAATATTCCAGGACTTCAGTTGTAAAATGAAATGTTCAAAAGCTTTAGTGACTTTGGTTTTACTAAAATGTCTCTTCTTCGTGGCATCACCATCGCAGGGATGTGAAACAATGCCACCTGGTCAAGGTAGTTAACAAAGAAAGTTCTGGCTTTTATGAAATCAATATTCTGTTTTTTTTAAGTTGACGCGGAATGAGTTCAGATATCTTGAAGTACAAAATCCATAATTCCAAGATGCCGTTACATATGAAAATTTGGTTCTCTCTGATTAGACGGGAACAAATGAAAATCGATTCAGTTCGCTGGAAAAGAAACTTTTCAAAGGAGTGTCAGTGGCCATTCGAAAGCTAGGACTTGATTCTACAACTCCACTTTGCAGGTTTTTCTAAAACAACCGATTTTAACTCTGTAACATTCAAAGTAAAATCACGTTTCAAGGAATCACGTGTTTGTTCTCCCATCTCGCGTATATTTTGCTGAATAGAGCTCCTTCTTTAGAGTGCTACTGCTCAAAATATAGATTGAGCTTCCAATAACTCATAAATGTGTTTGGTTATGGAAAAGCTTTTTTGATCTTTTGATCTCCATGGTTTTTTGATTTATGCTCTGAACCTCGCCGGACAGAGTTCTATTTTAGCATATTAGTGATCATCTGATCGCTCAAGTTTTCTGATTATAGCGATTGTATTTATCAGAAATACGGTTTAGCAGAGAGTTTTACATTTTTGATATCGGTTTACAGGCTATTCGGCAAAGCAATGGCCGTGGCAGGACCATTGATATTTTGTTATCCAATTGAGAATTTCCCTCCGTCCTAAAAGAAACCCTGGATAAAGCTACTGAGTAGGATACTACGAAAAATTCCCTACACATTCAATATATCATATCTTTCGTTTCGAGTGTTTTCTTAAAATCACAGCTCAAATTTCAATATGCCTGATAATCATTATTTGAGCCACGCATGTCAGTGGTCTGTCAATGAGGGCTGACTATGAGTAAGGTCTTGAGAAAACACTCGAAACGAAAGATATGATATATTGAATATACTAGCCACGAGCATTCGAGTGTGCAACACTCTGTGTTTGGTGAGTTTTTTCACTGGACATAGTAGAGTGTAAAGCGCTCGTCGTCGCTAATTCTTAATGTGGGGACTGAAGCACCCACAGAGATTGACAAAAGACGAGGAAGGGTAACTGCCCGACTGACGAGATCGTAAAATCGAAACACGTGTATCGGGCTCTATAAGTCAGCCCTCATTGGCAGACCACTGACATGCGTGGCTCCAATAATGATTACCAGGCATATCTCTACACATTGATATGCTTTTTCGGCTTTTCGCGAATTATACGCATGTTAAAAATGGAGTCAAAAGGCGAGTATTAAACATAATTTTTGATCTGGATGTTACCGCGTTACAAAAGGCTGTTTTGAAAAAGGGGATACGTGGGGCTGTAGCCTCAAATCTCATTTTTTCGAGTGGTTGGAAAAGTTCTCCACAGCAAATGAGGTTTGTTTTTCATTTGTTTCCTCCTAATCAGAAAGAACCAAAAAATTTTTAATTTCTGGAGTCTTATCAATGTAAAATTAAACACACTCGTACCCTAATCTGTATATTCTGACCTTTCGCATTTGAGAATTGAGGACGCTTTCAGTTTTTTCACCATTTGAAATTTTCGCAACACGATGACTTTGAAAACACGACAGCCTTTCGATTTTCGTTTCAGTTCACGGGCTTCATTTTACCTGCTTATGGTTCAATTCCAAAACAGCCCGTGAAGTGGTAACAGTTTTGAAGGCCAGTGAAACATAATTTACACTGTGGAAGATAATGGATGTATAATATTGACCGTTTCTACGACTGACGAGGAGGACGAAACCTCCAAAAACACCGGTGTATGGCCGTGGCGTACCAACCTCGTTTAGGCTCTGAGCATTCTTTTTTTTTCTTGGAATTATTTTGAATGTTTATTGCGAGGTCTTAAAAACAGTCGATGTTATGGATCAGTTCTGTTCTACCAGCCTAGATCCATCGACTGAGAAGTGGTGATGGACCAGTGTCATTGTACACTGTGCCATCACCACATACACCTCCTTCCTTGCTACAATGCTTGATGTGCGACGGGGGTCACTGACGAGGAGGACGAAATTTCCTAAACAACGGCGTATGGCTCTGACGTACACCGGTGTTTCGAAGGTTTCGTCCTCCTCGTCAGTGAACCCCGCCATAGATTAAGCCGGATAGCAAAGTTTTTCTCCTGTGTACTGGCTTCTATTGCTCCTTCCAGTCATTTGAAAACACAGCACTTTTTTTGACTAACAAACGACCAAGAACAGCAAATTACGAGGAAGGAACCTGAAAGGAAATGCTTTAATATTTCCGTTTCCGAGAGCAAAACTATCATTTTTGCTATGATTAGTAGATACAGGGGCAAATTGAAAGTATCCGTAGTATACAATATTCACAAGACAAGCGACAGTGGACGATCGACTTGGGTCAATTTGGTGTGAAAATGACGATGAGCGTCGAGACGTTAGATGAATAAAGTTTACAATGAACAACCTCGCCAAGCAGGTCCAAACTATCTCTTTTACGGTGAGGCTCATTTTGACTTCAGCTGGTTCGAACGGCTACAAAGAATTGTGCCCTCCATAAAACAAATTAAAACTGATTGAGGTTTTAAGGTGACATAGTCTTCAATAATTGATGAAATATCACTATGAAAATTCTGCATGAATAATTTTAGCAGAGCACACGCCATTGCTTCCTAAAAAGCTGTACATTTTGTGGAATATAATACGTCTTTTTTCAAAAATGAACATATTTTCCAACTGTTATTTGACATTTTCTTTTACTTAGTTCATGTTTTTGGAATCAATCAGTAACTTAAAAGATTTTTGCTTTATTGCTAAATTGTTTCGAAAAAGATTTTTGTGGTACGTTCTACCAATTGATTAGATGACCTTTTGCAATTCACGGTTTTTTCAATTTTGAAGTGGATTCCTAGCATAATATATATATATATATATATATATATATATTCTTTAGTGAATAAAGAAAATCTGACTCCTAGAAAGCTTTATCTCTATAAAGGTAGATCATCAATTAAAGGACTTTCATAGAAAAATTTTCAGTCACGAGAGTGAAGAATTGTCTTGGAATTTTTGATCCTGAATATGATTTCCGTAACATGTAGTCGCATTCTGTAAAATATCTCGTGTTTCTTTGAATTTTTTCTCGATTAGACCTTTTTCACTAAACCATCAGTCATTTAATAGCTCAAGAAATATTCCAGTCGGCGACTGTTGGTCATTGTGATGTCAGGAGAATTTATTACCTGACATGCGGCGATTCAAAATCATTAGGCGTTGATACTCCACATGTAGAAGGCATCTCCTTGCAAGTGATTGGCTGAACAAAAAGACACCGTGTTACTGATGAGGTCGTAATACCGAGAAACGTGTCTAGCACTGTATAAATGCCATATCAAAAGCTTTTTGAAGGCTCAAAGTATGTTATCAGGTGATATATTGCTTTGAGCAAATTGCATAAAAACTGTCGAATGTAAGAAAAAATTTTCGGTTTCAAACTTCGTATCTATAGAAAACATATTCCGCTTATACTACCAACGAAATAGAGATAATGTTTGTCTTCGGAGTAGCAAGCCTATCCTTCCATTTTTGCAACTGATTCAATAGTACTTACATGGCAGAATTTAGATTCTAAGGAAACTCATAACTACGAAAGAATAGGCAGAATACTTTTTGGAAAAACTCCTACAAAATAGACTAGTGAAAAAACGCTCAGTTATATAAAAAGTCTTTTTTCAAGTACAAAAGCTACACCCATATAAGGCATTTCCGCCTCTTGAAAAATGCATGTTTCTGGGCTATCTTCTATATCGTGATAATATTACAAACGTTTTTACTCAATATGTTGATTCAGTAGCAACCACCTACACGAACATTCTCAAACAAAAGCCGACCTCTAAAAAATTAGCACTGGTCAACATTTTTCAGTTTGCACGTCCTGATACGATTTGTGCGTTTGTATAAATCAAATACATTGACCATTTTGTGCATTCTAAATTAATCAGCGGCAGCGCCATGGGCCAAGTGGTTGTAATGCTCGTCCACGGCGTGCATGAGGGCCGAGTCCTTCTGCTCACCCTCTCTGGCAGTCAACAACAACGCTTATGGAACGCCACAGCCAGGCTATTCTCAGAATTACAAGGAACTCGCGCAACCAGTCTTTTACGACATTTAAGAAGAAAAACGAACAGGGTTTTCAAACGCTAGCAGTATACACGGCAGTAAGAGGAATGTTGATTTGGGAAAAGGCGCTTTCTTTTCACAAGATAAGCGCCAGATTACGTAGTTAAAGTAGTCAATATGTTTATTTTTGAAGGATGTCGTTTCCCACTCAAAAACACGGATGCTTAGAAACGGCATGCGTGCACCCCTTACCAAATATAATTCAGAGTAGTCGTTTTAGTTAGAGATATTCCACCCTTGTGACTCTAAATGCCAATAACATGTAAAATGTACTGTTGGGTTGTCTAAAAATCTATCTAGCAATCCGACTTTTATATTATTTTCATCGTTATCAATTAATAGTTCTTTTTCATTGGAAGGCGAAAAATGAATATTGGACCACATTTGCCGGACAAGGATTTTGCATAGGAGTGTTAGTAAACATTAGAAAGCTGAATCTCTGATTTATTACTATTACTTTACAGTTTATAAACCATTGCAATCTACAATATATATTAACAAATCCTCTCCAAAATATGCAGTCTCTACGTAGATTCTCTGAGCCGTTTGAAAGTGCATTTTCAATGACAACTTCTGAAACCACTCTCTCCAAACGCAAATCCCACATTGGCTGCACCTCGTAAAAACTTTTCTGGCTTTTTACGGCGCAAGCACATTGTGCACCCTTTGCAAACTTTCAGTAGCGCTTAGTACAACACCTACGTCGTCTTGGTGAAGTTGATGGCCTTCAAACGCGGCTCGTTGTCGGCTGAGGAGAGGCGTGAAGTATGAGTAGCTGCCGTACAAATAGATCCTGGGTATCAAATAACGAAAATACTGCTTTCTATGAATCAAACTCTTCTGTATTAACGCTTAAACTGTCTTGATATTCTTAAATTGAGAAAGATTATAGCTTCAGACATGCTTTCACGGGTATTTTGTAAATGACTAATGTCTCTTGTGCATAGGTGACACATGTTTTACTGCCAGGCGCACGCCGTGACAAGCATCACAACTGCTCGGAAACGGCACTCCATGCTGAGTAATTAATCTTTTTAAGTGAACATAACACTTCTCCATTTTAAGGCGACATATGAGTAATCGATCCCATTCGCTGGACAAGAACTTTCCATAAGAGTTTTAGTAATCAATGGAAAGCTTAAATCTCTGGTTAGCGTGTTTAGCGCGGTAAAAAGTTCGGTTTTTGGAAAAAAATATTTTTTAGTCTTGTTATAGAAGAAAAACCTCTGAGTTTTAAAGATGCATATTTCTCGCAAGACAGAGCTCTTTCTTCGGACTGCTAGCAATCATTCGATAGTGTGGGATTGAGATATCCCAATGTATTCCAATACTGCGCTTATTACTTAGAAGGAGCGTTTCTCTACAGTGCAGCAGAGAAATATAAGGTCGAGCTCCACACATTTGTCTTGCTTGATTACAAGCTAATTTATGGCCGAAGGGTCTGATGGCCGCACGTGCGATGCCGCTTGGAACTTCGGGAGAACTGCGATATTTGTCATTTTGTTTGAAATTCTCTCCCCTCTTCGGATAGAGTTCCAGAAACGTATGTCGCTGATACCATAAGACGTTCTCTACACGTTCATATGTTTTTTGTGCTTTCAGCAAAGCAATAGTTGAATTGCTAGGCATATCTGAAACATAATCTTGTTTTGAATTCTATAGCTTTATACAAGTCTTTTGTAAAACCGGTCACGTACTGCGCTAGTCAGAGATTCACCTTTCGAATGTTTACTAACACTTCTATGCAGAATCTTGTCTACCAAATGTGATCAAACATTTATTTTTCGTCTTTCAATGGTAAAGCACCATTAATTGATAAAAAATATATTAATAATAGTCGTAATGCTAGATAAGTTTTATGACAACCTAACTATAAATTCTACATGTTAGTGGCATATAGCGTCACAAAGGGTAGAAGTTCTCAAAAAACGACTTCTCTAAATGTATATTTGGTAAGGAGTACACGCATGCGTTTCTAGGCATCACAATTTTTGGCAGGAAAAACGACTCACTTCAAAAATAAACACACTGACTACTTTTACTGCGTAATCTGACGCTCATCTTGTGAAAACAAAGCGCCTTCTTTCCCATTCATCAAATCTCTTACTGCCATAGACTTCTGCCTATTCTACAATCAACCTAAACACCGTGAGTGTGCATTCTGTAGATTTGGATTAGTTTTTTTTGCAGCTAAGCATTATATTACTTTGAAAACCACCATGGTCGTGAAAGAGTACCGTAGGGTACTGAGTGACGATACCACTTTGAGCACTCACTAATTGATTTTTTATGGTATTGTTCAGCTATCGGAGCATATTTTTCTAATCTTCAAGGACAAGCTTTTCTGTCATACTCAGGCTGTTAGGATTCATTTGACGGCTTGGAAAGCCGCGATATCAATATCTTAGAATTTTCACTTAACACTTTGCGGACGGCGCCATTTCTGCCGGCGGCGCCTCGGACGGTTGCGAAGGGAGGCTGCCGGCGCCTGCTGTAGGGCTAATGTGGTAGTTTTCAAGAAATTCTGTACTTTTTTTCCGTCAGGAGATGAGGTTTATATGTCAGTATATCGTCAAATATGATGGAAGGACCTTAATAAGGTTATTTTTAACGGAAATAATACAACTGCTCTATTTTTTAAGCAACACCTTTGAAAGAAAAAACCAAGTATTTACGGGAAAGCTATATTTAGAAACTTTATCGAATATTTCTACAATATTTTACTCTTATTTATCCACAATCAAGTCAAATTCGTCTTTTTTATATCAGTTTTCATATATTTTTATTGCTTAAAGTGCATAAATTTCGTCGTAATACCAGAAAATTGGAAAGCAACAAATAGTTTCTACAATAATAATGCTTCTTAATGCATGCGATCCCTCTTCATCGAAACTCAATTTTTTTATCAAGAATGCACTTCAAAATACCTTTTCTCAAGTCAATGCGTAATTTCGTTCCAATTTCTTCTTCATAGTTGTGGTATGGAAAAATGGGATGGTGGTGTAACGACTCCTTCCCGTTACCTCCACCCTCTTTGATCTTGTTGGTAAAAATGTATTTTTTTATTTCTGTAAATTGTTCCATTAGTCATTCGACTGCTAAAATCAAGTAAATTTGAACGACGCATGTTATTCTTTGTATGGTCCTGTTTTCTTCGCTGTAGCAGTTGAAAAACTATTTTCCTTCACATTTAAGTATTTCTGGCCGGATAAAGTTTTTTCATAAGCAGTTAAAGATCATTAGATGAGGCGAATCTTAGCATTATGAATAAATTACTTGTTTTCTAGGAAAAAACATTTTGGAGTGCTGTAAAAATCAGGACAAGATTAGATTTCGCAAACTTGGATCATTTTCGATGGGCGCGTTCGGATTCAATCTCTTGAGAAGAACGCGTTTTCTGTTTTTTTTTTTCAGAGTTTTAATAGCCATTCGATAGCTCAAATCTCGAAAATTTCAATGGTGCACTTTATTCCTTAAATTACTTCCTTAATGTGCTCTGACACTAAGAACAATTATATCTTTGACACTCTAGTACTTCTCGCCTAAGTTTTTTCTCCAGACTGTCAACAGTTTTTCAACAGCTTAAATCCCGACCAATTCCATGAAAGCTTTGTTTTCGGAGATTAATCCTTCTCGTACTGCAGCAGTCAAGAGAACATTACTTTTCGCAGTCAGTTGACAAGTTGCTGAAGGCACGATGATTTGGGGCCAACGTCGCAAAATTCTAGCCCCTTGGAGTGCGAAGCAATATTCCTTTGACTGTTGCAGCGCTCCAAGAAATCTTCTCCAAAAATACACTAAGACTTTGTAATCGCTAAAATCTGCACTATCGAATGACTGTTAATATTTATGAAAGACTTAATTTGGGCGAGAAATCCTCAACTGTGGAACAGATTTTATAACCCAATAATGTAGAGTGCTGTGCAAAAGCATTCGGGTTAGCCGGAATTCAAACCCACTTCTCACTCTTTCCGGGAACGTGCTAACTGTTGCACCACCGACGCTCGCTTTGCTTTTTGCGCTACAGCGTGTTATCTGTCAACAGCCAACCGTCTGCGGTCTGGCGGGGCAAGCTGCTATAGGCATTGAACCCACTTCTTCTGACAGATATTTGCTTAGCACTCTACATTTTTGAGTAGATTACAAGATCATATCATCGCAAGAAGCGTTAAATAAATGGTCTGCGATTGATAACAAAATTTTATTTCGGCTGTTATGACGCAGAAAACAAGCCTTTTGAGAAACAAGAAAATACCGTCCAAATTTATTTATTTCCAGTTATAGAATGAATACTAGTAATTTAGTGTGATAGATCTTTTTTTCTAGAGAAAACCATTTTGCTCACATCAGCACTGCATATGATGCAGTGTCATGAGTGACATTTTATCGTTTTTCGGTGTTATCGTTCCTCTGAAAACCCAAATATAACTCAAATATATATGGGAACACGCACCACTCTTCGTAGCCCATCCGAATGGGGCGCCAAGCTGAGATTCATAAATGACGCTCCATCGAAACATGATTTACGTTCGCCCTAAAAAAAGACAAAAAAAAAAAAAAAAAAAAAAAAGTTTTAAAAAAAAAAAAAAAAAAAAAAAAAAATAAGAAAAAAAATAAAAATAAAAAAAAAAAAAATAAAAAAAAATTAAAAGAAAAAAAAACAAAAAAAAAAAAAAAAAAGCGCAGTAGAAGGAAGTGGAAATATGCTTTTTTTCGCCAAGAGGCAGGCCGGAAGCAGATCAAGGGCAATTTGATCACACTCTATGTCGCCAACTCGTCCGAGCATTTTATTTTTAGTTAGCTAGATTTTGTGGTCATGGTCTTGTGAAGGACAAATAATAGTCTTGAATAAGTTGTATTTTTTTCCGTTAGGAGCTGTGTTGTCCATCCGTTTCCATGATGGTCGGTTTTTCCATGATGGTCGGGCGGTCGGGGGGGTTTTCACGGGGGGTGGGGGGGAATGAATGGTCGGGGGGGGGGGGGTGCACGAGAAATTGGTCGGGGGGGGTGGGGGGGGGGGTGTCCGGGGCACGAAGAAGGTTAACAAAATTACATGTCAGAGTGAGAGAGAGGGGGGGGGAGAAGGAGGACGGAAGAGGAAGG
>JAHQIW010006581.1:0-30736 GCA_019055375.1 Parelaphostrongylus tenuis
CCCATAACTGGATCCGGGTTCGATGCGGCAAGAAAAACGCGCGTCACTAGGACGACCACATTAGAACCAATGTTCCGAGCAACTGTGGCCCTTAAGAAGACGAAGATGTCGAAACATTAGCCAAATAGGATGCCAACTTTGTGTTCGCATAATAATGCAAGAATTCATGGATTACTGATGCCGAGGTCTAGTGGAAGTAGGTTTATTTAATATGAATTTAAGATAAAGAAGAGCTCCGCCAAATCGGAGGTAGGATTAATTTTCACTTAACTTCTATGAAGCACAAAAAAGCTCTTTTCCAAAAAAAAAACAGAGTTTTGAAGTTGCTATTTTTCCATATTCCAGACACTGCTAACAGTTGAGTAAAAATTCTTTGTCCATTGTAGAAGACCCTCATAAGTGTGTCTAAAAAGGTCGCATGCCGCTCATGACACATTAAATAATCTGAATTTTCCTAATTGAGCTAAACGGCTATTGGTAGTATGTCCGTCCAGCTTCCCGACTTCATCGTCTTCTTTAATGTCGGATTAATTTGTGCTAATTGTCCACAGTGCTCATCATCACGGAGTAGAATCTTCGTTGTTGCTTTAACACGTTGGCAACGACGTTGAAATCCTGCTCGTCGAGCAGCCACATAAGCGGCAGCAATGACGTTGTGGTAGTTCTCTAATGACATTTGAATATTTATCGTTGCTAAAGGAAATTTCGTCCGCAGTAAATGGTCAATTATGAAAGAAGGGACATCCATGAAACTTCTTATGGTGGGGAACAATGACAATAATTCCTTCTAAAGCTTCAAATCTTGAGGGAAACAGGCAGTTACGTAGCATAAAACGATCTTTTGAACAGTTACTGAACATCGTTATGTTATCCTATATGTATTCATTCATATTTCGGTCATATTCATCAGAAACAACTCATCTTCATACAAAACCACAAATGAATTTTAAATGAGTGAAGAGAAAATGAATGAATAACATAAAACTTTTTATGCGCCTAGGATTAAGTAGTGAAGTCATGACACTAAGAACATAATTCCTGCACCCTACATATTTCTTTCAGTTGATTTTTATCAAGACAATTTTTGTGCCTCCTCCCGTTCCCATTTCTACGATTCACCTCAACAAGATCATGCAGGTGGTTTACGAAATTCATCAACACATGAGAAACATGGGCCGCCCCGTCCTTTCGATGTCGGACTAGCTGCATGGAAAATATACTTTCTTTTGTATATATGTATGCCATAAGATATGTGGTGTATTGTCATGCTAGATGTAATACATTCTATGCAAGATATCCTAAATGCCTAGAAGTCTTAGCGGGCTATTGTAATGTCGATATTCAAAATTGTTGTAGGAAGTTTGCTCAATAATTTTCGAGTCAAGGTTATCAAGTGAAGACAGCACTCTGATGGTGAAGAGGAAAATACACCGTCTAATGCAAGAACAGCCACTGACTGATCATGGATCGTAGTCTCGCCCCACGAGGGAACTTTTTGATCGGAGTCATGGTGGTTCAGGAATTGGCATTGCTCGAGCGTGAGACTCCAGTGGAATTTCATGGACTGTTTATGAAGGACGTTTTGAAGTTGACTGTTGACCAGACCAATATATATGGTGAGCAAAAGAAGGAAAGATGAAAAGACACATTGATTGAAGAAATGAAGATTTTCTTGGGCTTGTGCTTCATAATGACCATTATACGATTGCCAAGGCACTACGATTACTGGAGCAATAGTATGGATCTTTCGGGAGTCTCCATAGCGTCGCATCTTATGTCGAGGGATCGTTTCTTCGAGATCATGACCCACTTGCATGTAAGTAACAATATGGATCACGATGTGAATGAAAAGTTATACAAAATAAGACCAATGCTGGAACTTGTCAATAAGAATTGTAAGGACCCATTCAAATCATGGGAGGCGTGTGTATCGATGAGTTGATGGTGCCATTTAGAGGATGTACTTGTAGAAAACTGATATGGAATAACGCTAATGAAACTTTATGTATGAAAACGGATACACCTACAAAAGGATGGGTGTACATAGGTGCTTGCACAAATACGGCGCCAAACGAACGACTTGTAGATTTTGTGGTAAAGGATCTAATGAAGGATTTACTGAATAAAAGAAAGCACCTCTTTGCCGACATCTGGTTGCTCCAGCTTCGCCCTTGCTGAGAGTCTGCTGCAAAGCAGTACATATTTTCCCGAACATGCAGGAAGAGCTGGAAAGGCTTCACTAAGGAGGTCATGGAGGGAGAACTGCGCAAGGCGAGTGGAAAGCCATGCTGAATCAAAATTGCGTTATGGTTCTGCGATCCAAGGACGAAAGAGACGTCACAATGCTTTCAACAACTCATAGTACTGCCAAAAATCTTTGCACGGACAAGTTTCAAGTCGTCGAGAAGTACAATAGGAGAAAGTCGCCGGTGGACAGACTGACCAGATAGCTGCCATATCAACCATTCCTCAGGAGGACTAGTAAATAGTGAGTAAATCGTTCTTAGCTTCGTAATTTACCATTTCGTCCTCTAGGGATGTACGTCTTACCTTTTACTTTATCACGCACATATTCCTCATGGAATTCATGGATACTGTACCGCGCCTACGAAAAAAAATCTGATTCAGCATGTTAGAGGCGGCAATTTGAGTCACCTATTTCTAACGACCAAATCCTCCTACCCCTAGATCTGGTCACGTTCTTGAAATAGCGTCTCCCGAAAAACGTAAACGCTGCATCAAGTGCTTAGAAAGCGGTGAATAAGAATTTAGGTTATAGTTATGTTTTAGATCATGCTAAAAAAGACGTGCTAGGTGCAGTCAGTGGAAAAGCCACTTTTGTTTGGAATTTAATAATCCTACTCATGAAATTTGTGATCTCAGACGTTTCAGGCATGAAATAAACTACTTGAGAAGTATCGTGCTTTTATTGTGTCAAATTATTGTATCATTGATGTTATATGTTATATGTATATATGACATACGGACATATGGCACGTATGTGTTGGTGCATGAGTGCAAGTATATGTAAAGATGAATATAGATATACGTGTAGATATGTATATGTATAACTATAAATAAATTTTATATGTATGCAGTTATACGTATGTTGGTTGTTGAATAGACAAGGTGAGTAGATCCCCACAATCCAAATGGATCCACACAATTTTGATGGTCAGAGATGATTTGAATTAACTAGGCGTTGCTTCGACTAAAAGTTTGTTTATAGAAATCTCTCTGACGATGAACTATCTTTCCTAGCAATAAACTTTGCTTACAATCAAAGTTTGTTGCTAGGAAAGATAGTAAAAAATTTCATTGTGAAGTTGAAACAACGCATTGTGAGGGCGGAACGTCAACCTTGTCTTTTAGTATAACGTAGTACTGAGGCTCTTTCAGGAACCAGGCTTGCTATCAAAGCCGCGTCATCCAGGTTATCGAATGACTAATAAAAACATCAATGACTCAGGAAAAATGTTACATGAAGTCAGAAAAAAATGTTTTTCCTTGTAGGATGCGGTTTTTCCGTTGAAACTAGAAGATTTCATAGGCATTCTCTTTACTATAAATCCTTTACAGGAGCCTTTTTCTATAGCATCTCTTTATTTTGCATCACAATTATTAATCTTTATCGATAGTTTTCTTGGAATCAAAAATTTCCCTAATAATGTCAAGAAATGTCCTATGAAGTTGATAAAAAGCGAACTCTGACTGTAAAAGGTGTCCTTTTTCGTTTTAGAAAGGGCTATAAAAGTTTTTCCACAAAGCAAACTTAGTGGTATATAGGGCATCTTGGCTAAGAAAAGAAAGAAGCGAAGTTATGTAACAGCTGGAATCAAGTTCCCTTTCACAATAATTGCTTTTCCCGTTGGAAACTTGGATGATTCTTCGTTGCACGAGCATTTCCTTGGATGCTTTGATCGGAGTATTTCCTGTTATATTTCATCATTTCGTCACGGACGATTTCCCTTCAGCATCGCAACATTATCAAACGAACTACCAGTTTTCCATTGAAAAGCGTGATATTACAGACTGCGCACCCTCGCGCCGCCGCGCCTCCAGCGCAACACGCTATGAGCGACAGGGGTCGAAACGGAGCCTGTCGTTGCCAACGTGTTAAGCAATGGATATTTCAAAAGAGACTATGAAAATGGGGTGTTTAGTGTAGGGAATGTCCATTTCTCGAGAATTTTCTTATGTCTCAACGAGAAAACCATATTGTTTGTAAATGAGAAAATGTTTTCAGTTATTGATGTGTAAAATTTCGTTCTTCCGTCATACCTAGTGTTTCGGCAGCCAAGAGATTGATCCGAAGATATGCCAATTTCCTTAGGGAGCTTGGCTTGTGAAATAACTTCACAATTCATAGTGTTAAGGGCAAGTGATTGAACTCTGGACGATGTCAGCCACTTAAGTTATCATTAAACACATACTTTTTTCTTGACATCTAAAGGCAGTTCTGAAAACTAAAAATATATGATGTTTTAGTTGACGGATATCCTTTTCAAGACATCTTGTTTGTTTGCCTCTCCACCGTCCAAAATATTGTATCTACTGGCTGGTCACCGTTGCTCACGTTTAAGTCTGAACTGTATTGCACGAAGCCCAGGATGCTGCCTTTCGGGGAGTTTACTTCCTATGTTCTGTATTTACTCACCACACGTTAGCTATTATTTGACTATAGATAGCCTATCACCAGGCACAATTTTATCTAGTAGCAGCTCTTCCTACTAAAGTAAAAAGTGCTGAGATACGGACAAGATTGAAAACCTGACGTTTTAGTGGAATCAAGTACGTGGTTATCCTCTGTAGAGCTTAGGTGTTTTTGCTCTGATTGCATCGAGGCCTTCCCTCTGCTTCTATCTCAGCCCAATGTTTTGATCGTACTTGCTTATATCAGCAATACTACTGACAGGTGGTGATGTTAACTGCAGTTATCCAGTCAATCTTGTAATCGAATAATTGCTCGCAATATCGATACGTTTCAAATCATTGAGAAAGACCACTGCGAGGATATCAATGGCGTGTTTGAAACATTCAGTGAGCCCCGAAAAAGGGTCATTCGCGAGATCGAAGTTGTTTGATGTTCCATGTTTTTCTCATATGACCCACTATTCTGATTAGATGTTGCTTATACTTATTATGACTCCTTGATACAATTCTGGTGCTTACATGTCAAACAGAGACATTTAAAAAACCGATCTCTTCTCGCTGGACAAGAATACTTTATTGGGGTGTCAGTAATCACTCGAAATCTTAAATCTCTGACTAGCGCCATACGCAGCCGCTTTCGAAAAAGACCCTTTGATAGCGCTGTAAATTTCAAAATAAATTATTTTTTCACACGTATTACAGGCTAATTTATTATTTCGTTTAGATTCCGCTGGTCAAATTTTTTTCTTAGACTGGTGATTCTTCTTTTATAGCGTGGACTCCCGAGGAACGCAAAATTTTGCTTGCTTTTGAAAAAGCTCTTCTAGTACCGCTGCCGCAGAAAGAAAACATTTGTGCCGCACACGCGCATATTTTCTCGCAGTACAAAACTCTTTCTTAAAGATATTACCTCCTTGAGCAAGATTGAACTATTCCAATGCTAAACTTATTTTCTGGAATGACCGTTACCCCGCAATGCAGCGGGAAGAGAAGAATAATTCACATACGCCGACATGTAAATTTAGACAATCTACGGTAGGGAGCGGGGTTATCGATTTAGAGCCTGACGCATTAAACCCATGGGTACAATCTTTTTATTCAATTAGGTCGAAGAATGAGAATACTGTCCAATCATTCGAAAGTTCGAATCTCGCAGAATTCAGGAATATATGTGCATTATAGAAAAGCCCTTTTGGCAACACTATAGCACGAAAAATAATATTCTGCTTCACACGTCACGTGTATTATGAGGAATATAGAGCGAGACGAAGCTCGTTCCCTTGACCTTTCCAGGACCCCAGTTGTAATCGCCACGAAGCAAAAGCCAACTCGCAGCCAGGGCGCGAATTTTGTTACTTGATTATCGTTTTCTCACCGCTTTGGGAATAAGGCTTCTTGTAATATTTTGATAGCTCATGATGTTGTCTAGGCACTTGTATGCTTTTCGCGCAGATATAACACTTATATTTGAATAAAAAGCTCTTTTACTACGCGAGCACAGTGATGTTGCCATTGTGCCAATTATAATAGTTGTACAAAGAATGATATAGTATGAGTATATCAGTTTTAATGCAATTCAATTATAAAAGATAGTTAAAAGTATAATAGTGACTGAGGACCGGAAAACAATGAATACTCTGTCAAAAAAAAGGTGCCCAATGAATGCGATACCAGGTCAAAAAAAAACGCCAAATGAACCTTTCGTGACCAAGGCCTAATCCAGTGGAGAAGACTTTTCCTCTTGATTTTTAGCAATCATTCGATAGCTAAAATCATAGCAACTACGACACTTTTATTTGGCTCTTGGGAGAAAAAATTTAAAAGCGTGCTGTAACAGCAAAAATAAGACTATGTTTTACAATCGGTACTCTTTGGCTTGCTCGGCTTTGGTCTGTGGTAGCTTTAATCAAAGTTTAGAAGCTATTTGATGACATAAACTAAGGAAATTCTGAAATGTTGATTCCTGTCTCGAAAACTATTTTATAGGTTGCTTCAACAGTTAGAAGGGAAGCGCGTTCAGCCATTAGAGGTTCTTCGCACATAAGTACTACTTATTGTAGAAAAGGCTCTGTTTTACCAGCCCATTGATATTGGCATTTTATTTTTCTTAGCACAGTAAATAAACACACTTTGAATTTCAGAGCATTGGCAAACTACTTTGAAAGCAAAAAGCAATTTTTCCTCTTACAACACTCTACAAAAGTTTTAGAAAAAAAATTAAAACGAAGGCTCTAAATTACCATAATTTTCAAAATTGAATGGTTATCTAATTGTCACTAAATATTCATGACAGCCGAGCACAGATGCTAGCCTTGCAAATAATAAACGTCGGAGGCAGAACGTACTTTCATTTTCGGTGTTGCTTACGGTATGCTAGAAAATTCTTGCTACTTGTCCGTTATCTGCCTCTCGTTTAGTTTCATCAGACGAAGCTTAATTAACGTTTGTCTTTGATGTTTAAGTAATCATTCAGCAGCTTAAGTCAAAGCAATTTGAATGGCCTACTCCATCTTCACAACGGCCTTGTTATTGCGCTGAAAGAATACAAATAAGATTTCGTTTTTCATTCAAAGATTCCCCGCTGACCGAAGATTTTTCTATCAGTTTTAGTATTCAATCGATAGACGAACTTAAGGAATCCAAAGATTTCTATGATTACTAAATGAACCTCGCATTACGATGTAATAGTCAAAAGAAGATTGGGTTTCGCAAAATTGGTTCACTTCGCTTTGGTATCACAACCATTATTTTGTATCGATAGTTATCTTGGAATCAAAATTTTATCTTGTGATGCCAAGAAATACCTCGTGAAGTTGATAAAAAAACGAATTCTGATTGTAAAACGTGTCCTTTCTCGTTGGAGAACGGGCTATAAAAATCTTTTCATAAAGCAAACATAGTGGGCGATAGAAAAACATGGGTAAAAAAAGAAAGAAACGAAGTTATGTAACAGCTGGAAAAAGTTCCCTTTCACAATAGTTGCTTTTCCCGTTGAAAACTTGAATGATTTCCCGATAAAACTTGAATGATTTCCAAAAAAGAATGTTCAAAGCCTAAGCGAGGTTGGTACGCCAGGGCCATACACCGGTGTTTCGGAGGTTTTCGGCCTCCTCGTCGGTGACCCCCGCTCCATATTAAGCCCTGCATCATAGCAAGGAGGGAGGCGTTTTGTAGTGATAGCACAGTGTACAATGACACTGGTCCATCACCACTTCTCAGTAGATGGGTTTCGGACTGTGAGAACAAATTGATCTATGACATCGAGTGTTTTCAAAACCTCGCAATAAACACCAGAATAATTCTTTTTTTGGAAAAATAATTCTCTAAAAAACAGACGATGTTGTGGATCGAATTTGTTCTACCAGTCCGAAAACCTATAGACTGAGAAGTGTTGTTGGACCAGTGTCATTGTACACTATTGCCATCACCACATACGCCTCCCTCCTTGTTACAATGCAGGGCTTAATGTGGGGAGGGGCTCAGTGACGAGCACGGCGAGGCCTCCGAAACACCGGTGTATGGCCCTGGCGTACCAACCTCGCTTAGGCTTTAAACATTCTTTTTCGAAATTATTCTGAATGTTTATTGCGAGGTATTGGAAACAGTCGATGTTATTATATCGATTTCTCGATACATGGGTATTCCTCAAAATATAAAACTTTTATCGAAGTATCTCCTGTTATATTCCATCATATCATTGCCATAATCACCCCGTCTACCTGAGATTATCGATCAAACTACCATATTTCCATTACCAAGCGTGATGGTACAGAGTCCGCCCCGTCGCGCCTCCCCGCCGCGCACGCGTCGTGCGACAAGGGTCGAAATAGAGCCATGTCGTTGCCAACGTGTAAATACACAAGATGACACAGCTACAACTTACTAAAAAAAACCGTAGGTTGTAAATACAAGGTAAAATTCAAGAAGGCAAACTCAAATACAGCGGAGACGCGTTGTCACTCTTTTTCTTTGATTGAATTCATCGCAGCTGTCGACAAACAAACCCTAACGAGTTTAGTTTGGTAAGCCATATCGTCATTTACTCACTTAAGCTGGCAACTGCTGTATATAAAATCTGCAAGGTTTTTATGGAGTACACATAGGTGCCATCGGATCATTCGTCGTTCATAAAATCTAAATAACTGGTGGCGCAAATGTGCCTCAGTGGTGATGTGGCAAAGCACGCGTCACGTTTTTGGATGAACGCGTGTTCGATTCCCTCTCGAGGCTGTGTTTTTGCTCACCACTCAATTCTATTAGGTACATAAGATACATCATAGCATAACCTGCGAAAGATGCAGTGAAAATACTATAAATTTTGAGTATTAGGCATTATAACGGCTGCCATCTCAACTGGATTTATAAAGAGAAATCGCATACCCGACAAATCCTGTTGAAGGTTAGTGGGTGATGGCTGAAATAGAGATGTTAAAGAATGAGTGGTGGCGCAAATGTGCCTCGGTGCTGTAGTGGTAGAAACGCGTACCCGGTATGGATGAAACGCGGGTTCGATCCTGCCTAAGGCCGTGTTTCCACTCAATTCTGTTAGGTGAATAATATTCGTTTAGACGTATTTGGACGTACCAAGGTCGAATCGGTCCTTACTAGGCAAAAAATAAGAGCCACTGACTCGACTGACCATAATAGTATTCTCGTGTCGCTTCTGCCCCTACAACATAAACATGTGTGAAACAACACCGATTGCTCTGAAAAAAAAAACAGAGACGGATACTCTTTTTCTGCTGGTTAAAATTTGCATGGTAACCTCACTATTCTATTTAAAGTGGTTGGTGAATGCCGCAACAAAATTGATCACCGCTGGCGATTCTATTACAACCACAAGGAGCTGCTTATATAGCCACAAAGACCACTCATAAATTTTTCGTACAAGAGCCGATGATTCAGTAGTACTGATTATGCTCTTCATTTATCTTTCATGCGCAGAAAACCATAAAAATTCTACGTCCAAGATGGAGTTTTCTATCTGGCACAATCGAACTGAGAGAAATTCGTGATGCCTGCCATACTGCAATCCTCATAAGGTGGGAATGTGAAACATCGGCATTTACGTGAATTCCAAAGACGACGGTTTTACAAAGGCGGCTGAAGTTCGCTCCTTAGTAATTCAGCCCAGCGCAAGCAAGACACTGCTACAACACAGAGGGATGGTCATTATTAGCATTGAAGAAAAACTTCCTTAACCGTTGGCAGCGGCGTTGAAATCCTGCGCGGACACACGGCCCTGTCGCTCGGCGAGCACGGCGGCCTACAATGACGTTGTGGCAGTTTTTCAATGAAATTTGAATTTCTATCGTCACTGAATAGACTTTTGTCGCTAGTAAATGATAAGACATGTTAGAAGAAACATCGATAAAGTTATTTGTAGCAGAAACAATGGCGACGCCTTTTCCAAAATCCTCGAATCTCCAAGGAAACGGAAGATACTAAAAAGGACGGTGCTTGCAAAATTTTAGGTTTTTTATTAGCAGAAAGTAAAATGAGAGCCAATTCGCAAAGCAAACGTAATGAATAACAGGTATTTCGAAGCCAACGAATGAATGAAAAAGAAGCAAACAAAGTTATATAACAGCTGGAAATATGTTCCCTTTCACAATAATGTGCGTCTTCCGTTGAAACATAGATGATTTTTCGATACATGAGCGTCACCTTAACTATAAAACTTTCTATAGAAGTCACTTCTGCTATATTTTTTATCTAATTACGATACTCTTCCCTCAGTACCTCAGATTACCAAACAAACTCCAAAACTTCCATTGCAAGGCGTGATAATGAAGACTCTCGCCGCGCCGTAACGCCGCATATGCGGCATGCGTTTTGAGTTGAAAACAACTCAGAGCGTTGACAGCGTGTTAACACTCGCTGGAAACTCAAAGTTATTTCATAATTTCAACTGGAAATGTCGATAATTATGCAATTGAGAAATCATGTCAAGCTGATCTTTCCAATTTCTGATGAATTGTAAGCCCTTTGAACTTCAGCCCATATAGTACTTTCCTTCAATCTCATCAAAGAGAGCACCGATGAAGAGATATTCGGTGAGTGGTCATAGAATGTGTCGTCATTCGAATTCTACCCTACTGCTTTATAATAATGGACTGTTCAAGGAAGCCCAGCCGTCTCTACAGTGCGAAGTCTCCTACATACTGTACTTCCCCAGTTTGCAGAGATTGACTGTAGAGCTGACATATCTGTGGCTATGGTACTGATGATGAGGAAGAAATGGTCTTACTATCACAAAATAGACGATAAGAGTATTAAATAAGAATTGAAAATATGTAAATCGAAAGCTCGACACTATGTTTTTTCGTGGTATTGTAGTGTTATGATCATCTAAATTCTGCTAAATGATTGCAAAACGGGTGAATTACTCCGAAACCGAGTTGTACTCTTGAACTTGTTCGTACAGCAAACTATGTCGAATTTTTCAAAAACCAGGCCAAATGCTAAAATTTTAAATCATAACAATTGCATTACTAATAACAGTTCACATGAAAAGCAGGAAGTACTACTTGATGGTTGCCAGAAATACAAAATCAAGGCAACAATGGAAAATTTTTGACCAATGCTAATGATTGAGCACTGCTTGTTTATGTTGTTGATTGCTGAATATTTTTAGTAGAAAATCTATAAACATTAACAAAGACCCTCAAAAACTTGCGTGAAGAAGAAGCAGTCTATCCGGAGTACTTTACAAAATCGTGGAATTGAGACTCTATCACTGCATACGCCGAAGACGAAACAAAATTTCCTCCAGATAAGTTATTTCTTAAATCATGCATTGTAGAAAATGAATTTTTGAACTGTCCTTTCACAATACCGTAGAAAACTATGAACAAAGAGTTGATAATACTCTATATAACTTTCGTTATAAAGGGTTCTAAGGATGAAGGGTTTTACAAATAAACGGTGTTTTTCTCATGATTGGGCTTGTGAAACTCCCTTCAATAATAAATCTGTTTTACGTAGAAATAATGCTTCTTCAAAATCAAAATGCTATTTAGATGCTAAAAGAGGCACTATGAAGTTAAAGTAACGGATTATTCACGCAATGAGCAAAAACATTATCTCCTTTTCGGTGGTAGGGCACACCATGAAAATCTATTCACGGAACAAGCCTGATACGTGAATAAGCATATCTCAAAACCGACTATCGATCAACCTCGGAATATATTGGATAATTCCGCATATTTCTTATACAGCAAACACAAGGTTGTTAGAAGACGATTTGTAGAATAAAGTATAGACAGTAAACTAAATACGAAAGTTGGCTAACGTTTCGGCAGTCTTGCCTTCTTCAGAGCCCGAAAGAGTCATATTGAAGTGCAATTACTTAGTTGAGCACTTTCACCGCCAGGGAAGAGAGAAAAGAAAAGAACTTCAAAGAAAATCGATTGTAAAGTAATTAGCTTCATTTGACTCACCGTTTTGTTGTTTGTTGTCCACTAAATACGTAGAGTAGTCTCACTGCATATTATATGGACGAGATGAGTGGCTGGCTCAGATCCATCCAAATCGGTCTAAGGTACAGCGTAAAATCACTGTGATTAGGACTCATCTAAAATTCACATTCAGATTTTTGGTGTGTATCCAATGGATCACTAAACGGATTACTCAAAATGTCAAATGCGCGGCAGGAAGATCACTTGATATACTAACAAAGAACAACATAACAAAGAATAACAAATAGCAGATTATAATTTTATTTTGAGTGCTTTGCTAAGACCACGCTCAAATTTCAATAAATCTTTTCATTTTTATTTGAGCCACCTTGTCATGTGGTCTGGTAAGGGCTCTTGTACAGCCCGATACACGTGTTTCGTCTTAACAGTCTCGTCAGTCGGGCAGAACCGGTCGTCTTTCGATATTTTTATAGTCAGTTTTTTGGAGAGCTCTGCTACCTTACAGAGAGTCATCGAAGACGAACGTTTTACACTCTATGTCGAGCGAAATTTTCACGTAACACAGAGCGTTTGCGGACTCGATTACTTTTTGGCTGGTTTTTTTTATCATATTATGCCTTTATTTCGGTTATCAAAGTAGAACGTTTCACACTCTGTGAGGGAGCAGAGCTCCCGACAGAAACTGACTATAAAAATATTGAAAGACGACGGGTTCTGCTCGACTGACGAGTCTGTAAAGACGAAACACGTGTATCGGCTGTACAGGAGCCCTTACCAGCCCACATGACAAGTTGGCTCAGATAATAATTAAAGGGTCTATCGAAATTTGGGCATAATCTCAATAAAGCATTCGAAATAAAGGTATAGTATGATATAAATACCAACCAGCGAGCAATCGAGTGCGCAAACTCTGCGTTAGGTGAAAATTTCGCTTGACATAGAGTGTAAAACGTTCATCTCCGATGACTCTCAGTAAGGGAGCAGAGCTCCCGAGAAAACTGACTATAAAATTATCAAAAAACGACAGGTTCTGCCCGACTGACAAGTCGGTAAAAACGAAACACGTGTATCGGGCTGAACAAGAGCCTTTATCAGACCACATGACAAGTCGGCTCAAATAATAATGAAGCAATGAGGGCTGACTTATAGAGCCCGATACACATGTTTCTATCTTGCGATCTCGTCAGTCGGGCAGTTACCCTCTCTCGTCTCCTCAGTCAGCCCTCATTGGCAGACCACCGACATTCGTGGCTCAAATAATGATTATCAGGCATATTGAAATTTGAGCTGTGGTCTTAAGAAAACACTCGAAACGAAAGATATGATATATTGAATATACTAGCCATGAGCACTCGAGTGTACAACACTCTGTGTTTGGTGAGTTTTTCACTGGACATAGAGTGTAAAGCGTTCGTCCGTCGCCAAACTTACTCTCTAAAACTCATAAGTTGGTATGCGCTGATGATCTTGTGTCTACTATTTCATCAAATTTCAAAGTTGGACCCATCATCAGCTGTGTAGGCGGGCCAACGGTTAGGATAACGTGGGTTCGCAAACCTAAAACTAGTCCAAGTACTAAAGCACAGTCCACTCCAGCTCACCAACATCCAAATTTTTCTAGACCATCTACGTAAGGTGTCCCTCAAAAACGCGTTTTGAGTTGCTGAATAGTCAGTCAGAGTACCTAAAGTTCACGCCATATGAAGCCGAAGGCAAATTGACTCCCATCTGTAAACGTTAAGGTCAATCTGTTTGAAAACTTCTAAATCACAAAATGTCACCGAAAACTAAGCAACAAAATCATCTTGGTTTATTGCCTATCATCTCATGCGTCACACCTAAAACGCACGCTTTTGAAAAACATGTTTCGAATAGTCATCAGTGTGTGCAAAGAATAGAAGAAACAGAAGAGAAAGAATACAAGATAGAATTTCTAAGTTTGGAGCGGAAGATAGCCATCTTTGATGGCTACAATGGTAGGAGCTTCTCAGGTTATAATCAAAGGATTTCTATGCCCTCAAAACGACAAGCTTGACAAAGATAAGGCTCCTTTCCTCCTGCCTTTAACATTCAACGAAATAAGCATGGCCATCAAACGCTGCTCAAAAAGAGCAGGTCTGGATAAATCGGTAACAGTAGCTGAAATACTGCCAAAGATACTAAAGTGTCTATTAGTCCGCAACCGACTGCATGACCGCCTCTGCGAATCCAATGACTGCAAAGTTTGCCCAAACGGCAGGGACGGCGAGCGCATGAGATCTGTGACAACTAACCTAATCTCTTGCGAGGCATGCGGGAATGAATACATTGGCGAAGCGGGTAGACCATTATTCCTACGTGTAAAAGAGCACTTAGTTGGTTTTTTACAACTCTGATCCAAATGCCCCGCTAGACACGCGTAGGTACCAAAAACATGCAGGAGTAATGTTCAGCTTCAAATTTGCGATCTTCGCACAAGTTTTAAAAGCATCTGCATGTAAAATTTTAGAAGCCTTTTAAATACAGAGCAAAGGCTTAGAAATGAATCGAAAAGAAGAGTGCCTCGTAGTCACACCTAACCTTGAACCAACCTCAGGCTGATCTTTCCGGCCTGAGCTAGACACAGCGCGCTCATACACTGATCTTAAACAGCCGGTCTTCATTGAAAAATTGATAGACTAAAACATCAAAACGGTGAGTGTTTTAAAATGAAGCGTTTACTATGTGATCCAGACTTAATTCTTACGTTTTCTGCTGATGTTATGGAGGATTTGGCTTAGTGGATTGTGGATCAATTTAATCTTTCCAGGCTCTGAAGAAGGGAACCCTCCGATACGTTAGCCACAACGATTATTGTAATATTCATGCTACATTGCTAACTGTATTGCTGTTTGCTTCGCTAAGTTTCAATAAATAATATCAATAACACCTCGGAGCGACTAAACAGAAGAAAATACTCATTTGATATGCTCTAGTTTTCTTATGAAAAGTAAGCTAATATTGTGAAATAACTATGGTCGTATACTCTTCAATAAAACAGTTTTGTAAAACCAGTGGTCGAACTTCGTCTACTCATTACAACGTCATATTGAGAGTGAAGAGAGGACATTAAGCCACGCTGTTCGTCGCTCAGTAATTCAACTAAAATGATACAGAATTGTTAAAACACGGAACTGCTTCAACGCCGAATCACTGCAACACGAAACTACTTATTCATGTTTGAAGACCCTTCGTAAATGACTCATAACAGAAGCGAATTTTCTGCATCGCCAACGGTGCTTTCAATTTGTCGTAAGCGAAACAGGCAAAGCAGAAGATGTATATATATATATATATATATATTTAAGAAGACTGAGTGAATTTATACGGTTTTGTCCATCAAAGAAGGCATGATCGCAAAAGTGGCCTTGAGGTGCACTCGTAGCACTCGAATCGCTAAAAGTAAAAACGAAAGTCAAATTTCGCCTGAGGTCAAATGTTTTAAATTTCACTCAACATAATCAGACATGTAGAATCAACAAAACACCACTAAAAACAAGAATTCTTGTAGATTACGAAAGGCCGAATTTATAAGGATTTAAATCGAAGAATTCCTATTCATTCAAGAATTGGGTCAAATTTTTTGCTTCACAGATTACGTCCCTCACTCACTAGATTATGTTCCACTAGAAAAGAGGAATCATGCAGTGAATGACAGGTTTTCCAAATCAGATCGCAAATTCGTTAGAGATGCAACAGTTTGCAGAGAACACAGAATTCAAGCGCAATTCATCGCTTCACAGCATTCTAGGAACTGGAGAAACAAAGCCATTTTTGTCCACTGACGAAAATGTTAAAATAAATTTGAAAGCCGATTCTTTTCGTCCTGCAGGGCAAGGCATTTCTTTGAAACGCTGTTTTAGGTGAAATTATCGGACTGTTTAAGAAATTTGAAACACTGAATGGACTGAATTCGTCATTTATTATAGGAAAACAACGCCCGATGATCTCTGCAAACATTTACGAAAGCGATTTTCTTCGTTAAGCCTAACACGAGGTGTTACATTGAACTTTATTTGACAGCTGACGTTTCGGCATTTCGCCTTTTTCAGAGCCTGGAAAGGTCAAATTGTCGCCGATTCAATCAGTCCAACACCTCCGTTACTCCTTTAGAAAAAATCACCTCACCTAAATTTCAATCGCATCGAGCACAAAATCAACTCTCAACATACTCACACGCTTTTTATATGTGTTCTACCAATGATTCAAGTAGAGATCACCACAACGAGATCACATAGGCTCGTAATACACCCTACCCATCATAACAACAGTCTTATATACTGACTCATATCAGTGATAACGAGGCATTCCTCTCTGCGGTTCATAGTTGGATTGGTCGTATTAATCCATAACGCTTCCGAAATCTATCGTGCTGATGTTTTATGTTCCTGCGGAAAGATGGTGACTTCGACCTCAAAATTTACTCCGTCATACTTCTGTGCTCTATGTGTCCCTAGCGGGGTGATCCGTCTATTGAGGCGCTTGTCAGCTAGGTGTTCTGCTATGCGGCAAAGAGCGTCCTACCCGTTTGGCCAATATATTCATCGCTGTACGTTTTGTAAGAGACTAGGTAGACTGTACCTACGCTCATGCAATCACCGTCTCTGCCGTTGGGACATATTTTACAATCTTTCATTGCACAGAGACGGTTATATAAGCGGTTTGTAAACTAGTTGGCTTCTTAGAGTATTCGATGCTATTTCTGTAATAGCCACCGATTGCTCCAAACCCGCTCTTTTCAAACAGCGCTTTATAGCTGAGATAATCTCATTTGAAAAGAACGGTAGAATGAACGAGACCTTTCTTTCAATCGAGTTTTCGTTCGGAGGCGTACTCTTTCCTCTAACTCTAAACCGAGGGGCTACAAATTCGTATCCATTGGCAGTGGCTATTTCCCGAGCCAGTTCCACGGATTCTACTCTCTGCTCCTTCCCGGTACATACATTGGCTGCTGTTCGGAACATGTTTTCTTTACTAAGGCCTTTTTTCTTATGTGAGGAATGAAAAGAGAGATAGTGAACCAGAATATTCTCTAAGACGCCAACTAGTTCGTAACTGCTTTATATGACCGTCTTTGTATAATAAAAGATTGTAAAATATGTCCTAACGGCAGAGATGGTGATTGGATGAGCGTAGGTGCAGTCTCAATCTCTTGTAAAGCGAGTGGCGATAAATATATTGGCGATACGGGTAGGTCGCTCTATACTTACGTAAAAGAACACCTAGCTGACAAGCGTCTTAATAGACTGAAGACCCCGTTAGGGACGCACAAAGAACAGAAACACGGCAAAGTTGATTTTGAGATCGAAGTCACCATCCTTGCGCAGGAACAAAAATGGATTATCACCACCAATCCAACTATAGATCACAAGGAGGAATGCCTCGTTATCACACGTGATTTAAGTCAGTGTGCAAGAGTGTTGTTTTGATGGGTAACGTGCATTACGAGCCTACGTGATCGCCTTCCGGTAGCCTTCCCTTCATCATTCGGTGGAACCCATATAAAAAGCGGTGAGTATGTTGTAGAGTGATTTTGTGCTTGATGCGATTTGAATCTAGGTTTGGTGACTTTTTCTAAAGAAGTGATGAAGGTGTTCTTATTAAATTGCGGACAATTTGACCTTTACAAGCTCTGAACAAGGCGAAAGTGCCGAAGCGTCAGCTGTCAAGTAAAGTTTATTGTAACACCTCGTGTTTGTGCTCAAAGAAGAAAACCAGGAATTGTATTGAACCATGCCAAGGTTATAGACAGTCGGTCTTGGGAATTTACAGAAGTGATATAAACCAGTGAAAGTTTTGTAGCGGTTGCACAAATGAATTGACGTAACACTATATGAAACGCTCAATATCAGATTTTGCTTTGTATGGACATCAAGAAGAAACTTGTTTAGAAGAAATCGATTGCTCTTCATAAACATGAACTTTGGTGAAGAAGTTAAAGCATTCGAAAGGTGAGCAAGGAACCCCTTGCTCAACGTCATTTCACTCACAATCTCAACAAAGTATTCTTCACTTTCCAATGCATTATCACTGCTATAAAGTATGATTTTACGGACACTTTCGAAAAAGTTCCATATTCCTCCTCACACTAATTGATTTTTAGTGACATCTTGTTACACACTTCTCTCCCAGTCCCTCAGCAAAACTCTTCATTAATACTTTATCTGGCTATCAGATAACCTTCCCCATCAATACAAGTTCCTTCACAAACATAATAAGTTTGAGGAGCTAATGAGAGTTTTTAATGCTCACAAAAAGCATAGCAGAATTTCGTTACCAATAACGTTCAAAAGAGAAAGTTATGTTTTCATCTTTGCCAGTTGATATCTTCTTTTGAATATTTTTCCCAACACTATACTTGTAAAATCGTCGTTTTTATAGGTTACGAGTACTTTATTCTGGGGAAGTCAGGATTTTATGTTGCAGCAATCGCAAACGAGAAGGCGGGAAAAAAGAGGCTGCGCTACTTGAGTAATTGGCGCATTCACTGAAAATTTTTCTGAGTGGTCTCTTCCAATTTGGATGTATAGAAAATAGCAACTAAATTTCTCGCAAAAATGAAGAGACTCCCGACCTTGCTCTTCATGATTCTGCTGCTAGCCACAGTCTCGACAGTGCTTAGATGTAGTTTGATACTTGTAGGTCAAGGTAATGAAGGGAAGTTTTATTTGATTTTTACAGATGTTCCCAATCCGCAGACAGAAGTTTGTGTATCCAATGTGCAGTGAATATAATTATCACTTCATCATTACTTTAAGGCTATTGTAATCCGCACTCTTTGACAAAGTGGGCGTTGAATTTTAAGCAATAAAAAGATTCAAAAAATTCGACGCAGTGGTCCTAATTTTTTATCCATTCACTAAGAAAACTCGCCAAATTTCTTTCCAGCAAGCGCTAGGACGTTCACCGTGACAGGCATTACAGGTTTGCCCGTTACCATGGTTGACACTAGCGCTGTCAATACTGATAAGGTATATGGTATTACAATGCCAGGCAGGAGCTGAGGCATTCGTGGTACGTCTTGTTATGCAAGCAATAATTTGTAATTTTCAGACTCTATGGCTTTTTTCTCGAAAAAATGGAAGGTTGTGAAAAGTGAGCTTCAATATCGTGACCCTCAGCCTCTTATTGCTACCATGGCTTGCATCGCTTCATATAATTCTGTTAAAAACACTTCCAAGCTAGCTCTTCGACATTGCAAAACAATATGCTTTCCAGATCCTTAATGTTCTCGATAACCCGGGCTCGTAGTGCACTCTTACATAATGCTGTAATTCGGCCATTTTGGTCCAACTTGAAGTCAAGTCACATGCGTACCATTGAATTGTTAGAATATTGTAAGTCTAACGCATCAAACTATGAGTGAACTCAATATTGAATTTACGTTCGAAAGACTTCATGCATTCATGACAAACATAAAAGAAGAAAGAACAGTCCACAATGATGTTAAAAAACAGACAATTTCAAAAACTACTAGAAGATGTTTTTGAAAGATGAGAAAACTATCATACTGACGCTTAAATCAATCTCTTCAAAATTGATAATGCTTTCTAAACGAGCTATACCTTAGTCACTGAGAACAGTGACCTTTATAAAGTTTCATGTCACAGTGACGAGTTTTAACACAAGCAAATTACACTCAAAGCATTTCCAGTTTCTTCTTCAAATTTCTGATGTGAAAAAGTTGTCTTACGAAGACTAGTGGTCTTTTGCAGTGAAACTGAACCAATGCTACTGCATCATTGCCGGCGACGCGGTGACGGGAATATGCACTGTCACTGTAAAAGTGGTGTACATGCTATCAAATTAAGCAGTGAAAATAACTCCTGTTTCCGCCAATCATACTTCAATCTCAAGAACTATCGTGGGTTTTATCAGCTTTCTTTTTTACACAAATATTTGTGCAAACCAAAAAAAAAGTTATATAGACCACAAAAATCATTATGATGATGATGGAGCATAAATGTATTATTGTTGGAAACACGGTAACGGGAATTTGTGCTAGTACGATGGATGCCGCAGGAATGTGTACTCCAGTACCTAACAATGCGATGGTATTGTCTGTTCCCGACAATCGCACCTCCATCTCAGGAATCCTCTCGGTTTGAACTGCATTCCTTTTTCAAAAGTTGCTTCCTAGAAAAAGTATCTGTAAAGACCAGAAACATTATCATGGCGAATTGGTCGAAAGCGATGTGGGAAAGGGTAGTGAACAGAGCGGTTCGAATGTTGGCATCGGGTCCAGTTAGATCGCACTTCTTCTCAACATTTCCCACCGTCACCGAGAACTGAATTTGAATTGTGATGCATCTGAGATAAATAATTTCTGTTAAAACTATGTCACTGCAGCAGTGCAGCAATTAAAATGGGAGATCACATGGGTGTTGACTTGATAGTAATGTGATAAATTTCAATGTACTGCCTTTTTGAAAAGCGTTTGAGATTCAGACCATGAGTACTGCTATCTTATCTGGAACAGATTTGTTCTGTTGTAGCAGTTTTTTCCGACATACCTTGCAAACTAGCTAGCGCAATAAAAAATAAGAAAAGTTTGCAACTTATAGATTGCCGATATGATGTGGAGCTGCTGTATTTCTCATGAAAGCCTTTCAAAATGACAAATGAGGAAACCGCACTCGTTCAATGACTTTCGAAAGTTCCTGTCTTTAAGTCTGTGGTTTTAAGAAACGTAGCCGTACCCATTAGCGAATGATGAAATGATTTGTGTTGCGTACATATCTAAAACGGTATCTCGAAAGTATTTGCAGAAGATTCACTGGAATTTATCGCATTTATCATATGAAAGTGGTAGAAAGCTGTTGAAATAAAAGCAAACCAATAAATATAAGAAGGATTATTTTCTGAAATAAGCATAATCTGGAAGTTTCCTGCAGGTAAAGTTTCAAATTATCTACCACTTCCCGTATAAGTGACCTACGGGAATTATTTCAAAATTTGGTGGTGAAGACGATGAGACCTCTATGTGGGTCATTTCATTTTGGTGGCTTGACTTAAATAAAACTATGTGCTTGCACTTTCTTTAAATCAGTCCGATGACATTACTGGACCGCCGATACTGTTGCGAGTGTCGACCAGAGAGGGTATAGCTTCAGGATTCCTTGCTTGAAATTCAAAAAATCAATAAACGGGCATGCGCATGTGCCTCCGGATAGGATGAAATGCGGGTTTAAGTCCCCGTCTGACGCTAAATGTCAACGCCTTTGATCATCAAAAATCTCTTTTGAAATTCCCTTTACCGGCACTTGATTGGACTGATTTACAGCAACAAAGACCCCACATCCCAAGTTTGACCACATGTGGACCACGGAGTCCAATCATTGCTACACTGAAGTAGACGAAGATTGCTGAGCTTTAAGTGAATAGGCCTATTAGCAACAAAATTTTAGTCTGATTATGCAACAGATTATAGACTATTCGTGGCGAGATTGAATTGGAGTCAGTTTTTAGATATCAATTCGGTAAATTTGCAAGTTTTTTTTCAGAGCCGCAGCTTATTGGCTTGGAGCTAACTTGCACTATTGCCATGCTCACCAAACGAAAATGGCAACTGGGCTACTTTAGGTGACCAATCGTATAACGGAGTACTGCTGTACATGAAGGAATTAGGCCATGTCGCAGATATTTTCAAAAAATGTGTTTATTGAGATAATAGTGATCAAAACCTACTGACGATTCGTTGAACCAAGTAGCATACAGACGCACATATAACCTTTAGTGCTTTTTTTAGCGCAAAAATATAATCCTTAGAGAACAATTTAAGAGAAGTAAACCCACTGGATCACTCATAACATTCGATATCGATCAGACCGCTACAATGTATTTTAGCACTAGCTAGTGTAATTAACACTAAATTTACTATCAGAAGTAATTAGAAATGATATTAAAGTTGAAATACATGACTTTGACATTGCTCAAATGTATATTTTCTTGTGAACATTTTGATGTACACCTTGACTATACTTGCTGCAAGGTGGAGCTGTCTTGGGGACGAATTCCGCTTACTATTTGTGCAACAATAGCGCGAAGCAGAAAGTGGTGACGAAGCGGTGCGCAAGATTGACGGAGCTTCTTGTGGAAGGCCAAGCATGACTGATCTTAAAGATTGCTCTCTTTAGTTTTGATCTTTGAGAGCCACCTTCTAGTCCCCATTTTTGCAGGCCGTATCGATCGTCCCAAGCTCCAATATCTTACACGCCGCTTCACTAGTAATCTTCTTTACGCGCCATCACTGCACGAGTAGCAAACGAATGGTTTCCAAAAAGCTTCACCTCTGAGCAAGTACAAGCAAATTTAAACACATGGCCACAAACAAATGCGTAATCACCCGATATTAAATTCATGCAACCTTGATAACTTGTGGTAAGTAAGTTTGGAGTTTATTGGTGCAGTGCCAAAACTTATGAAACGGCCTAATAAAAATGGGATTTTTACCGGCACCCGTTCGTTTAACTCGACGGTCAACAAAACGATAGGTATATGGTTTTTTTTTCAGCAAAGTGGCTACTCACATTTACCCTCCTGACTAATCCACTGAAGCGAAGGACGGATCAAGTGAAAGCTCAATACAATCAAAGGATTAAGTGAACGGTTTTCTTATAATTTAATATACTGAAATACACCACAAAAATACAGCTTTTTCATCGACCTCTGAGCAAACTCACTGTTAAAGGGGTTCGACAGGGTGACACGATATCGCCAAAGCTGCTTACCGCGCGTTGCAGTGATATAATACATCACTCGATTGGAACGAGAAGGGCATTTGTGTTAATGGAAAATTCCTGTCACATCGTTTTGGCAGATGACATCGTCATTTTTCCAAAAAGTACCAACGAAGCAGGACGATGCTAAAGAAATCAAACAAACCGGGAAAAAAGAAGAATTACGTATTAATAGGATGAAGCCCAGTTCATGAAGAACCCATGGTGCAATGGTGACCAAGGCGAAATGGATGGTTACTGATTGCAGAAACCACCTCGTATATGTTTCTCGGGCGATCATTGAACATTGAAAACAACATGATGGAGGAACTAGATAGAAAGAGGAGAGCAGCATGGAGCCGCGTTTCGGGCCTCTCAATGAGGCCATTGACCAACTACGAGCCCAAAACTAAAACTCCCGTGCTCACCTTTTCGATTCAACGGTCCTCCCGTGTCTCTACTATGCAGCTAAGACGCGGCCTGATACTTTCTACCACTTCAAGACTGCTACGAACGACTCACAGAGCGCCTGAACGATGTCTTCTCAAATTCAGTCGACACACACAACATCTGGCCGACTTGCGTAGTACAGATCTTTGGAGTCTCTCTACATTTTCGTGACCCAGAGGTCTATACATCTATAGCGAAACACGGATGGGCCGGTCATATACTGAGAAGACGGACTACAGATGGACTAAAGAACTGCAGAGTGGATTTCCACAACAATGTACTCATCCAAGGCGATGACCACCTACACGGCGGAAGTGTTCGTTAAAAGAATTAAGGAACTGTACTCGCAGCTCCCGATTTTTTTTTTTGATCACGGTATGACAATCGCAGCAGCCGCCATGTTCAAATTAGAAACACCGTCAAAGACGCTCAGTTCGGACGGTCACGAAGAGTGGTGAGTGCTGCACTACGAATTTGGATTGAGTTCTTAGGAAATTTTCATCAAAAAACGATGGAGTATCACTGATGAGGGTCATGTGTGATTGATTTAAGCAAGATTAACGCCAATGCTTCCCAGAATCTTGCCTTTTCAAAGGACAAGGCCACATATGCCAAATAGAAGTATATTTTCAATTGTTATTGAACATATGGGAATCGAGAAAAGTTTATCTTCATTAGTTAAGGCGAGGTTTGGTAAATTACTCATAGTAATTCGACTGACGTTTTGGCGGCCCGCCTGTTAATGAACAATTTCTTCTATTTTCTTGATGTTTTCGTAGCCAATCAATAGCTTGAAAAGTTCCGATTCTAGTACTAGATTTGTTGTTTGGAAACAATCCCCTTAGTAGATTTCAATAATAGATAAAACATTTCGTTTCGCAATCTCAATCTAATTTTCCTAATTCATAGCGGATTTTTTTGGGATTATATTTCAATTTTTTATTGCAATTCTTACAAACTTTTTTGCCAGTAAACTCTACATTATTACTGAAAGAACTTTTACAACGTATTTTTGGAAAAAATAACGACAAACTATATTGCAAATCCTTGCTTTTGAAATAAATTTGTGTTACAAGCAATCGCATCATATAGGATTGGGCATGCAAGCCCTTAGTTTTTCTTTAAATAAGACCCATTCTACTAGATTATCAGTATTCATTTGATAGCTGAAATCAAGTAAACTTGAATGCTATATTTTTGTTTCTCGATTGTCTTGTTTTTTTGCATCACTATTGTGCAAATTTCCACAGCAATTACAAAGGCGTAGTTCAACTTTGAAGATGACTTCTTGGAGAGCTGTAACAGTCCCAGAAGAATGTCGGTTTTCGCACTCCAAAGGGACTGTTGTCTTCGCTGCAGCATTGGAAGAATATTTTGTCTCATATTCTAGTATTTCTCGTCTTGTAAAGGTTTTTCCACAAGCAGTTTGATAATCATTAGATAAGACGAATCTTAACCATTTCAATAATTTACTTTTTTTGGGACTTTTCGTGGTGTTTTAAACAGGTAAAAGATATTAGATTTCGCAAATTTGGATAATTTTTGATGGACGCATCCTGCTTGACCTCATAGAATGAGCACCTTTTTCCGATTTTTTTTTTCAGAGTTACAATAGCCATTCGACAGCTCAAATCTTAAAAATTTTTGGTAGCATGTTTCATTTTTTAGATGCTTCCTTAGTACGCCCTTACACAAAAAATAAAATGTCTTTTACATTCAAGTAAATTTCGTTCAATAAAGTCTAGCTATAATTTTTAACAACTTTTCGGTAATCAAATCTCAGCTACTTCCATGGAACTTTGGCTTTCAAACAACCCCATAATGTGTTGTAGCAGTCAAAAAAGATTAGTATCGCAGTTAGTTGATATATTGCTAAAGACAACGGTGATTTGCTGTCATGTCGCGAAATTTACTTGAGTGTGAGAGATATTTTTATTTTTTGTGTTAGGGCGTATTAAGAAAGCCATTTGAAAAAAATGAAACATGCCACCAAAATTCTTGAGTATTTGAGCTATCGAATGACTCGTATAACTCTGAGAAAAACCAGAAAACTTGTTCTTTTTATTAGGTCAAGCAGGATGCTGTCCATCGAAAATTATCCAAATTTGCGAAAATCTAATATTCTTTCTAACCTGTTAGAGCACTCAAAACTCCCTTCCAAAAAAGTACATTATTTAAATAGCTAAGATAAGTCCTATCTAATGATTATCATTGCTTGTGATAAAACCTTCATAAAGCGAGAAATACTAGAATATGAAAACAAAATACTCTTCCAATTCTACAAGACAACAGTCCATTGAATGAATATCATACTTCACTCAAATTTACTTGATTTTACTTACTGAATGACCATTGAAACATTTGACGAAACAAAAAATGTATTTTCAACAACGGCTCAAAGAGGGAGGGGGGAGGGGGGGGTGAAGAAGGGGGGAAGGGGGGAAGGTAACGGGAAGGAATCGCTACAACTCCATCGCTTCTGCCCATCACCACAATATGCAATAAAGATTGCACTGATCTGAGAAATGGGAATGAGAGCACTGTTATCATCGAAAAAAATTGTTGAAAAATTTTGACGAAATGGGATGCATGTAATAAGCAACACTACTTTTGATTAACTAATATGAAACTGATAGAGGAAAGTGTGATTTTGAATAGAGCATTTACGTTTTTTCTAATAAGAAAAGCTTTATTAAAAGTCTGTTCTATCACATTTGACCATTTACTGACACAAAAATCCCATTTATTGACGAAAAAGTCATAGATTTCATCAGCGGCCTAACAGATTAGCCTTGGAGCACGTGGTCGCAGCTTCTATTCGTTACCGTCCGAGCCACCCGCGAGCGAAAATGGCGCCGGTCCGCAAGGAAATGTATATGGTTCGGCCTCTGATAAATATTCTCCAGTATATCGAAGCCAGAAAGCGTGGTCACCATTAATTAATTGTACCAGCTACTATTAGACGGTTTTGCACAGACGCTATGTGGTTAAAGCGAAAATTTTTGCTGCCATACTGGTCCACGGATCTATATAATGTCATAGATCTTAACAGGAATGGGTTTTTTTCATAATTGTTTTGTTTCCAATCTGTGCGCAAATCCTTTTTTGCTCCTGCTCACTAGAACTTGTCCTCATCTTTAATAGTAATCTTACGATATGAAGCATTTATAGCCACTGCGCTACACGTTTCTAAGATTGGTATTATACGTATATTTTTCTACACACATTTACAACGATCTGTCATCCTATCTTTCTGTGTGGGTCCCAGTACTTCCAGAGCTTGATTTGTTTCTTCGTCGCTTTCATAAACCGAAAGTCTTCAATAATACCGATGATGTTTTGACTGCCACTTGAGGAGTTTGCCATCTCATGTACATCGTAGATGCTTTGCCAGTGGAATTTACTTTTAATCTTCAACATAGTCAACCTGTTAAAAAGCTACTACTTATCATTCGGCCGCCGCTACCACAATTATGTACATAACAACAAACATTATAGTAATGGGTCTTCTCATAAATTTTGGCTCTAAACCATAAAACACCAAATTTATTTATCAGTAGTAATCAAAGGTGCATATCGCTTAAAAATGATTCGTGGTCATCTTCGTACCCCCATTTCTGGCCAAGGTCATCTTCGTTAACGAACAGTGAATTTTCCCAAGAGTCAACGTCGTCCTAACCAATGGTTGCCACCAGGACAGCGGGAAACTTCAACTGCACATCCGAATCGATGCATGCTAAAGGCTATGCTTATCATCTTTTAGAACCAGACTAGGCCGATTCACTGGGGCATTCTGCCAGCCGTAGAGGCGATTAACACAAAACGCTGCTGTGGGCACCTGGGCCGCTGCAATCGAGTTCTGCCATGTCGACGTCACCGTCATCTCATCCTACTTCAAGACAACGCAAACTGTATGTCGTCAAATTGACAAGGTGAGTCGTTGACCGAATTGGGCTGAAAATTGCTGGATTATACACCGTACAGTCTTGACTACTCGCCGTCTTTCACCTCTCGCTGTCGCTAGAGCATTTACTGGCCAGGAAGAAGTTCCGAGAGATCGATATTAGATGTAGAGATTTGCGCTTAGGAATGATATCTTTTCTTGAATCCAAGGACGACGAGTTACATGAGCACGGCATTGGGTTGTTGCCCGAGAGAAAGAAGAATGTGTTCAGGCTGATGGAGCATGCTTTGATCAATGTTGTTGTTCACTTTTATTACTTCTGATTGGTAAACTTTGTTTTCATTGCTTCAGGGCCAAAACTTATGAGAAGACCTGATATCATTCAAGATAAACGAGGAACTGAAGAGCGACTTTACTTGCACGTTGTTTCAAATGATTTATGAAAGCTTACAACCTCAGACGGGAGTTAAACTCGCGAACCCCCCACATAGAAGTGAATGGCACCAGTGCACCACAGCGCAGTTCAAGTGGACTCAACTCCCGTTAGAGTATGTATCACTGGTCATTCAGCATCCTTAGACTTATTTGACTTCTTGTTAGTTTATGCCAACGACAGGCATCCGCGAGCCGCTGTTTCGATTGTTCGATAAGCACCTGGGAATGGTTTATTGTCCTCCTCAAAGTTCGCTCACATTTCGTAAGTATAACTTACTTGTCTCTGTGATATGCAGCCAAAAGGAACTCCAGTAAGCTGTACTTTGAGTACCGTCTTGAGCTTGATAAAGTTTATATCTCTTTCAAGAGAAAGCAGATGAAAAACCGATCTCATTCACTACAGAGGAAGTTTTCATAAGAATGATAGTAATTTTTTCTAAGGCTGAGACTTGTGGCTACAGCTCCACGTCGCTGGTTTTTGAAAGCACCCCCGTTGTAACGCTGTAACATTCAGAACAAATCATGCTCCATGACACAGGGTGTTTTTTCTCTTATTTTCTCCAATACTTCGCTGGACAAAAGTCCTTCCTCATAGTGCTGGCACTCAAATTATAGAACAAGCTTCAGGAAGCTCAAAAATATGTTTGCTTTCCAAAAAGCTTCCCGAATTTTTTTGATCTCCACTGGTCTTTTGATTTGTGATTCAGATCTCGCCCGGACAGAGCTCTTTCTTTAGACTATTAGTATCTATCTGATACGTAATGCTTTCTGATTCTAGCGGTGTGCTCATTTTTGTTGGAAATGCGGTTAGCAGGAAAAATAATTTTCAGAAAAGCAAAATTTTGGATTTTTGGCAGCACTGTTTACCAGCTATTCGACAAGGCCAGGGCTATCTCAGGGGCGTGGCAGGAGCTGAGCGAGGCGAGAACATTAATATATTGTTACTCATTGGAAATTTTCCACCGCTTGTAGAAAGACTACAGATAACGCATCTACCTAAGATACTACAGAAATTTTCTGTATACATTGATTTGCTTTTCAAACCCTCAGCAAACTATATGCGTGATAAAAATGAAGGCAAAAGACGAGTGTGAAGAGTATTTTGATCTGGATTCTACAGCGCAGCGTTGTAAAGAGGTACTTTGAGAAACCGGTGACGTGGAGCCGTAGCCACAAGCCTCAGCTTTCGAATGATTACTAGCACCCCTATGAAAATCTCCTGTCCAGCGGATGAGGTCGGTTTATCATTTGCTCTCTAGTAATCGAAAAGTTCCTGTGCCCCATCCAGACTATTTCGTTCTATTATAACTTTGTAATTTTCTTAGTTTACTTTCCTAGATCTCTATTCAACAAAGTATTCACTTTATCATGCCTTCTGACATATTTCAGAGATATGAAAGCTACGGCATTGTAATATAGCGATGCCGTTGCTGATGATGCGTATTGTGATTTTGAAGTGTGTGAAATTGAAGCCAGCTTAGTAGATGCGGTCGTCTGTGTGCAAAAAGCTCACCACAACTCTCCACGCGTTAAGAAGCGAGTAAGTCTAATTTTTTATTCAGAGTCAGCATTGTTTCGAACCCTTTGTACACAGAATGTCATCTAATCCCTCGATACCACATCAAACACAATTTGTGGATTTCAGAACTTCTTAGCTGCGGAGTTCTTTTCCTTGCATTCCCCATTCACGGAGGCATTCAAACTTTGATGCTTATGCCTTTAGCTTTTGCCTGTGGATTTTTCTGCTCCTGTCACGAATGTCGTTGAATGCTTAGTACACATTAAATCTGTCTCAAGCAGATTGCATGTAATAAATGTCCCTAAGCAGACGTGGTACCAAATCTCTTGACATTGCCCAAGGCGATAAGAGATCATACAGGTGTCTAAGACAGAAGTGGAACAGGTGAAAAAGTAGTTGTCTACTCTGAATGAATGGGACTACCATCTAATTGAAAATCTCACAGAATAATGATTGGGTCGCTCGACTTGCGATAAAAGTGACAAAATTGATTTATTTTGTTCATGTGGGAAAGGGTAGAACACACTGTTTGTGCTTGTATTCACCATAACTATAGCTCATTTTGCACTTAATGATTCGTGATTTTTAGTTTTTTCAGTTGGAAAACGGTCTCAATTACTTTCTGAAGCGACCGGCTGGTCCTCTCCAACAACCAGACGCATTTTTGATCCGATACTTCTCCCTTATCGCCCTTCCATTTGGCGCCCCTCGGAACAAGCCTATTTTTTCTGTTGTTTTGAAGTTTGTGTAGATATTCTATGGCTCAAATACCGACGCAATTTCAAAAATATATTTCAGTTCTAAAATGATCTCTTGATGGCGCTGTAAGCGTAAAATAAAATTGTGTGCCTCATTCCAACATTTGTTGCTGGCAAAAAAGGTTTTCCATTAGCTTTAAGTAACCAATAGATAGCTTAAATTTAGAAATTTTAAAGGGCATATTAAGTTTTCTAAAGAGACTTTCATTACTGCTGTAACAGCCATAAGAAGATTGAGTTTTCGAATTTTTGGACCATTTTCCATTACTCCTCACCTTTTTCAATCCCTTTGCAAATCCCCCTTTTGACATGACCGCAGCCGATTCACTGGGACTTTTTGCCAGCCAGGAGACGACAACGCCAAGTGCTACTTTGAGCACCTAAACCGCTGCTACCGAGCCTCACCCATATACGTCCGTCCACACTCACAACCCTACCTTCAAACAACGCAAGGCTGCATGCCGTCAAGTTGTCACAAGAGGATATTGACTGAACTGGCTGAGAGTTGCTGAATTTCCACTCGTACGCAATCGCGACTCTTCGCCGTCTGACTACCTCCTCTTCCGGATGCTGGAGCATTTCCTGTGCGCAAGAAGAAGTTCCAAACATCGATCACTTGCGGCCAGGATTGACATCATTCTTTGAATCTAACGATGATGAGTTCCATAGGCACGACGGCATTGATTTGTTGCCTGAGAGATGGAAGAAATGTTTTCAACCTATGGAGCATACTTTGATATGTTGTCAAGCAAATTTCACTTTCTTCTTATTAGAAATTTGTGTTCACCTGCTCAGTGCCAAAATTTATCAGAAGACCTAGTACTTTGTGCACTCACAAGATGAGCTATCTCAACCTCTAA